>OZ004708.1:6946958-7229958 GCA_963924515.1 Vespertilio murinus | reverse complement strand
CGGTTTCGGCTTTAAAAAAAATTTTTTTTTAAGTTTGCCATGTTCACCAATTTTTTTTCAAATGGGTTTTGAGAGAGAAACATTGATGTGAGAGAGAAACATTAATTGGTTGCCTCCCGAATGTGGCCCAACCGGGGATGGAGCCCACAGCCTGGGAATGTGCCCTGACCAGGAATCGGGCCCACCCCGTTTGGTGTATGGGAGGACACTCGAACCAACTGAGCCACACCGGCCAGGGCCTCAGTATCTTTTTAACGGATTTTTAAAATTGATTTTTAGAGAGAGAGGAAGGAAGAGGGAGAGAGATAAACATCAATGTGAGAGCAAAACATGGAGCAATCTCCTGCCCCCCTGGTGCCCCTTACAGAGGATCGAGCCCGCAACCCAGACATGTGCCCTGACTGAGAATCAAACCTTTCTCTGCAGGGTCTCGACACCCAGCCAACTGAGCCACACCCGCCAGGGCCTCAGTATTTTTTTGTTAAAATAAGAATTAATTGCCAATATTTAAATACCAGGAAATTTCACACAAACTTCTGACTTCCCTTTAAAATCAGACTGGTAGCTCCTGCATAGCAGCGAAGCGCTGGCCTGTGCTGACTCCCCACAGTCTCCAGAGCTGCCGGCAGCCACGTCCGTGATGATCAAGAGAGGGACATCCCAACCCTGTGGTTGAGCCAATATTGACCTCTGAGCCAGGAGGTCACGGTTCAATTCCCAGTCAGGGCACAGGCCCGGGTTGCGGACTCGATCCCCAGTGCGGGGCGTGCAGGAGGCAGCCGATCAATGATTCTCTCTCATCATGGATGTTTGTATCTCTCGCCCCCTCTCCCTTCCTGTCTGAAATCAATAAAAATATATTTAAAGAAAAAGAGAGAGAGAGACAAACTCGACCCCCACAGGTGCCCCAGGTGCCCCCTCTCCTTGCAGGTATGACGAGAAGAGTAAGCAGTTTGCAATACTGATCGTCCAGCTGAGTAACCTCTCGGCTCTGTTGCTGCAGCAGGACCAGAAAGTGTGAGTATCTAGCCGACGAGGCGGAGTGTGTGTGTCACCCTCTCTGCAGCCACCCCTGGGTCCCTCTCCTGCTCGGACCTCGGCCTCCGTAAACCCACTGCGGGTGTTTCACGCCCGTGGCCGCGATGCGGAGGGTCAGACCGTGAATGTGGGCACGGGCATGGTGGCAAGCACGCCAGCTCCCCGAGAAGCACGCTGGACCCTTCGGCTCCTTCACACGAGAAGCACGCTGGACCCTTCGGCTCCTTCACACGTACGCCCCGAGCACCTACAGTGTGCCAGCACGGAGAACGGGCCAGCGGGCGAATCCCCGCGCCTGTGAATGTGGAGCCTGGTGAAGGAGAAGGCCGTGACCCCTTCCGTCTGCTCCGAGCTCAGGCTCCCCGCAGAGAGCCAGGCGTGCGTTCTCCGTGTCAGCGCCGTCCCCGTGCACCTGCCGGGAAGGGCGTACCTGGGGTCTCCTTGACATTGACCACCCGGCAGATCCCTGCCCTCCGCCCGTTAGCTCCTCTCGTCGCAGGCAGGCTAGGTTTCATGGGGCTCGTCTGCCTACCTGTTCTCCACTCACCGCACCCTAAGCCTGACGCCAGGCGCTCACACTCCTGTGGTCTGCACCCTAAGCAGGTGCTCACACTCCTGTGGTCTGCACCCTATGCAGGCGCTCACACTCCTGTGGCCTGCACCCAGCCAGCCTCCGGGGTGCGCCCTGGGGGAAGGAGGGAGGCAGGAGGAAAGCCGGCCAGCAGAAGGAAGATGGGGTAGCACGTGGGGGTGGTTTTCCGGCTCGTGCTCACCCACGCAGCACCGGGATGGGGGGCCTTCTGCACCACTCATTGGTCATCCCACAGGGGTGTCTGGGCGAGAGAGCCTAGAGGCGAGCTGTCTGGGCCAAAGGGTAGATGCACCTGTGATTTTGCTCGGGAGGCACCCGAGCAGAGGTTGCCACACTTTGCCTTCCTGCCAGCCGGTGGAGGAGGGCCCCTCGTGGTAAAAGTGGCCTCGGTCCTGCGTGTGGGGCTGTGCATGCTGCTGGCTCAGGCTCCCCGTGCGTGGAGGCTCTGAGGACTTAGGAGATTCAGGGGGAGGAAGAGCCCTGTGTTATCCTTAGGGGCCCTCTGTATTCCTCACACACCCCAGCGTGACGACCTGGCGTTTGCAGCCCGCGGTTAGCCCGGCGCGTCGGGCCCAGACCCGGGCTGAGCCGGGCTCCCCCGCGCCTCTGTCCCCCTCTAGGAACATCCGGGTGGCCGTGCTCCCCTGCTCCGAGAGCACCACCTGCCTGTTCCGGACGCGGCCCCTGGATGCCTCGGACGCCCTCGTGTTCAACGAGGTGTTCTGGGTGTCCATGTCCTACCCAGCCCTTCACCAGAAGACCTTAAGAGTCGACGTCTGTGCCGCTGACCAGAGCCGTCCGGAGGATTGCCTGGTGAGGGCCGTGTCTGCCTGTCTGTCTGTCTGTCTGTCTGCCTGCCTGTCCGCCTGTCCGTCCTCCGGGGGGTGGTGCACCGGGTTCTTCAGGGCGGAGGTCTGGAGGAAAGGCTGCAGGCGCGGCTGGGCTTCTGGGCAGGGGCCTTCCCCCGGCCGACCGCACCCTCAGGCTTCTTGGGGCGGGGGAAGCTCCGTTCGCAGGAGGAGGAGTGACAGAGCTGAAAGCGCTCTTTAAGTTGCCGGGACCGCGAAGCTGACGAGCCACGTGCCAGGGCTCAGATCACCCCCCGTCACCACTGGAGGTGGAGCTGGGTGACCCTGGGCGAGTTACTTAACCTTTGTGATCCTGTCTTCTCATCCATAAAATGCAAGTACGGCAGTAATGCCTGCCTCGTGTCCACTGGAAGAGTCGTTAGGAGGACTGAAAGGGAGAGTTCATGTAAAGCACCTACTCAAGTGGCTGGCACACAGTAGGTTCTCCTTGGATGGCACACAGTAGGTTCTTAGATGGGGTCACTGCTAGTCCACTCCCTGGAGCAGAGCCCCTCCAACTTCCTCCTCCTCCCCCTTTTTCTCCTCCCCCCCCCTCCTTTTCCTCCCCTTCTTCTTCTCCTCCCCCTCCTCTTCCTCCCCCTCCTTTTTCTCCTTTTCCTCCTCTCCTTCCCCCATTGGCAGAAGTCAGGATCAGAGATGAAGTAGCCCCGATACATTTGTGTTCCAAAAAGCCATTCCCACCAAAACCGGTTTGGCTCAGTGGATAGAGTGTTGGACTGTGGCCTGAAAGGTCCCAGGTTCGATTCCGGTCAAGGGCATGTACCTTGGTTGCGGGCACATCCCCGGTTGGGGGTGTGCAGGAGGCAGCTTGTCGATGTTTCTCTCTCATCGATGTTTCTAGCTCTCTATCCCTCTCCCTTCCTCTCTGTAAAAAAATTAATAAAATATATATATATATATTTTTTAAAAAGCCATTTCCTAGAGCCAGGCTGACCCAAGTACAGATGGTCGTAGCTCAGTTTTCTCATCTGTAAAATGGGGCTTGTTGTAATGCACAAATGAGTTAAAAGAAGTGACAGGCTTAGTGAACCCTGAGCCATTGGTAGTTCAGAGCATTTGAATAACAGCTCAGCAGCATGAGCACAGTGGAGCCCAGACGTGGGCGTTATAGTAGAGGGTAGTTCCCCCCACCGCCATCTTCCTGGGAGCCTGTTGGCTGCTGGGACGCAGTGAGGAGCCAGGCGGACAGGAGCCGCCCGGATGGCTGGCAGTCAACCGGTGAGGAGAAACGCACTGTGAAGAGGACCGTCGGAGAGGTGAGGGACCGAGGCAGCGAGCGGAGGAGAATGTGCGTGGGCAAAGGGGAAACACGGTGTGCCCTCCCCTCTAACCTAAGGACGTGGGAGTGGCAGCATGGCAGCGTGGCAGGCCTGCTCCTAGACCGCTGGCTCCCTCCCTCCTGGTGTGAACCGAGGCCCCTGCCCGCCGTGGGAGCCTCCTGCTCTCACCCCGACCCTGATGTGCTTGTGCTATGAAACCCTGGCCTGCCGGGGAACTGGGGGCCGCAGCTTTGGAACGTTGGCCCCGAGGCTGTGCCCAGCCCTCTGCTTCCCTGTGCAGCCCTGAGTTCCCTCTGACAGACGTCCATCTCTCAGTCTCGGTGTCTTTATTTGACAGGTGGCTCTCTGGGGGTCAAATGAGGTGCTAAAGCCGCGCTCCCCAAACTGGTGAGACATGTGCACGGCTTACCCGGGGCTCTGGTTAGAATGCAGAGTCTGGCTCACCAAGTCTGCCATGGGGTCTGAGGGGATGGGGTCCGAGGCTCTGCATCTTTTTTTCCCAATTCCTTTTAAAAAAAATATATTTTATTGATGTTTTTACAGAGAGGAAGGGAGAGGGATAGAGAGCTAGAAACATCAAGGAGAGAGAAACATCCATCAGCTGCCTCCTGCACACCCTCCTACGTGCTCCTGACATGTAATCTCCCTATTGATTCTCAGTCAGTCTTATAAAATGGATTCTGTTATACCAGTGGGGAAACTGAGGCACAATGGGGAGAAAGGACTTGCTCAAGGTCACACAGTCAGGAGGTGGCAGGTGCAGAGGTAGAACCCAGGCAGGTCTGACTCTGCAGCTCCCCCAGGTCAGCCCCTCGGGGTGTCCTTAGCCCCGGCCCCAGGCTCCCCGGAGCCCACAGGTGGGGACGGTGACAGAAGGGTGTGGCAGGCGTGGAGGATGCTAAATGACAGCAGAGCGCTTTCCCAAAACTGCCCCTCTCCCTCCCAGCCTAGCGTTCCCGCAGCCCTGGCCATGCCTAGATGAGCAGAGACCCAGTCCTGTTTTCTTCTCCTAATTGGACGCCTTTTATTCCTCCTCCCTAATTGATGTCTGGCCAGTGCTGGTTGCCATGGCGGCAGCCAAGCGCGCATCCCACCGTGGCCTGTCTCCCCCCTCGGCCAATGAGAGCCCTGCGTCTCCATACGCTGCGGGGAGATGGAGTGTCAGGCTGTCGCGCTTTGGTGGCTGGAGGAGGCGAGGGAGTGAGACACAAGGGGAGGGGGCTGTCTGCTTCCCCGCAGAGGCCCCCGCTCGGCTGCATCGGCAGAGCCGGAGCCCTCTCACCCACCGGGCCATGGCAGTGCCCACACCAAGTGTGCCAGTGTGTCTGGCGCTGGGCTGAGCACTGAGTGTGCAGTCCTCACTCCCTCCTCGCAGCAGCCCCGGGAAGGAGCGTCAGGATTACCGCTCTCTGACAGATAAGGGGTCAAGGCTAAGTAATGAATAACTTCCCAGGCCATCCAGCGAGTGTGGGTGTGAACACAGACCCCACTTCTACTTCTCACAGGTCACTGTGGGGGTCTCTCCTGCCCCCAGACCCAGCTTAGCGGGTTTGGAGAAGCGCATGGCCTGCCTTCCCCGATATCGCAGGCCACCGTCCCAACAGCCGCTCTGACGTGGCATCACAGGCCTCAGGATGTCCCGCGGGGCCCTGGTCGCCACCCCCGACCACTGAGCTCGGTGCCACAGGTTCGTGGTTAACCGGCAGAGTGGCTCCCCCCCCCCTTTCTCACCTTGCCACCCCCGCGTGGCACAGCCCCGGGCCTGCCCACGTGTCCTCTCTCCGCCTGCGCAACCGGAGAAGCTCACAGCTGTGCCGGGCGGTCACTTCAACATCACGTCTCGAAGCTCCCAGGAGCCCTGATGCTGCTCGGCACTATCCATAGACGGTTCCCTCCCGGCTCCTCCCCGTGCTGAGTTCTTGCCCTCCCCTCCAGCCGCCCTGTCCCCAACCTCCGCCCAGGCCCTGGCTCCACTCAGTGGGAGCTCAGAAGGATCCAGAAGGGTTCCCGCAGCTGCCACCTCCTCTGGCTGGTCTCGTGGGCCCTGCCATTGCTCCTGGTTCTGAGGATGGGCGCTCCCCACCCCATCCTCTCTCAGGGACAGCACACCCCCGGGATTCTGCTCTCTCCTGTCTGCGGGTCTGCCGCCTCCACTGCATCTGGCCGGTCAGTGGACCAGCGTGCTATTATTTCTCCTATGCTTCACAAAACCTTTTTGTTTTTTACCCCATTTCCACCTGCTTCTGTTATTTTTTAAAAAATATATATATATTTTATTGATCTTTTTACAGAGAGGAAGGGAGAGGGACAGAGAGTTAGAAACATTGATGAGAGAGAGATCTGTCAGCTGCCTTCTGCACACCCTCTATCAGGGATGTGCCCCCATCCAAGGTACATGCCCTTGACGGGAATTGAACCTGGGACCCTTCAGTCCGCAGACCAACGTTCTATCCACTGAGCAAAACTGGCTTCGGCTGCTTCTGTTATCTTGGCTTTCAGCCCCAAGGCTTTCTCCAGCCTCCCCGTGCCCTTGAATACACCTGCAAACACCCCCTTCCCCCTTCCAGGCCTTTGCACTTGCTGTCTCTTCTCCGAAATGTTGACGGAGGAGGCTCACTCCCTTGCCTCATTCTGGGCTTGACCCACGTGCCACCCACCTCAGTGAGGTCTTTATTTTTTAAAATATTTTTTTATTAATTTCAGAGTGGAAGGTGAGAGGGAGAAAGGTGGATAGAAACATCAGTGATAAGAATCATTGATTGGCTGCCTCCTGCACGCCCCCTACTGGATCGAGCCTGCAATGCAGGCATGTGCCCTTGACCAGAATCAAACCCGGGACCCTTCAGCCTGCGGGCCAATGCTCTATCGACGGAGCCAAACCAGCTGGGGCTCAGTGAGGTCTTTTTACCACCCTGTGGACAGTCGCACTCCCCCTCCACTCTTATCCCCTCCAAGCCCCTCCCCCTGTATTATTCTCCCTGCAGCTTTTCATCCCCTGACATTTGTCTGTAGCACAGATTTGGCGGTACGCGTCATTTCACATTTTATCGTCTCTGAAGACAAGGTGTAATTTATACTAGATGGCAGTTCCTCTCTCTGTGATGTTATATTCAGTTAATTTGTTGTAGTTCGTTTTATTCTCAGGGGACCCATTTACATGATTCAAAGAAAATTTATCTAGAAAGGTTTACTATGGAGAAATCCTCCTCTCTCCGCCCTGTCCACCCCAGTCCCACCACCTACTATGTAAATAACCACACTCACTGGCTTCTCTTTCCTCTCTCCATTATCTCTTGCTGTACACAGGATCGTGTGATTGTGTCCACTCCCCCTCAAATATTTCTTACAGGAAATGTGGCACACTGTATGTTCTGTTCTGCATTATCCTATTTTTCCCTTTAATCCTCTCGCCTGGAGAATCTCTCCATGTCAGGACCTACAGATAAACATTCAACAAACTTTTGGCAAATGCGTGCACCAGCGGATGGGTAATTAGTGAATGCGTGATTGTTGGGAGTGATTAACAGCTGGCCCTCTCTGTCGCCCCGGAAGCGTCTGTCCCGCCTGGAGTGAGGTTTTCCGTACGGGAGCCAAGTTCCCCGGTCTCCTCGTCAGCCCTGCTCCTCACTCTCCCTTTTCCCTCCTGACAGGGAGGCGCCCAGATCAGCCTGGCCGAGGTGTGCCGGTCTGGGGAGAGGTCGACCCGCTGGTACAACCTCCTGAGCTACAGATACTTGAAGCAACAGAGCCGAGAGCCCAAGCCGGGGCCAGCCCGGGCCCCCACCCCCGGGCCTGACAGCACGGTGAGTTGGGGGGGCCCTCATGCAGCCCCTGGAGGCAGTGGCCTCTCCCAGGAGGGGGGTGGCAGGGGGAGGGGACAGGGTGGGAGAGATCTTCCCAACATGCCCTCCCTGTCTGTCTCTCTATCACTCTCCCTTCCTCTCCCTTCCTTTCCTTGCCCTGATACAACTTGTGTGACGAAAACCTACATTCGTGGCATTTTAAAAATATTGGGGAAGAAAAGAAAAAACTTCCAAAGGTACAAAATTAGCTTTTATTGAGACCCTATGTGCCTAGTGAACGCTTTCTGTAAGAGGCAGAGGGAAACCGTGGGAGGAATAGCCAGGAAACTGGGGTGAGGAGTTTCTCTCTCTCTCTCTCTCTCTCTTAGTATATTTTTATTGATTACAGAGAGGAAGGGGAGAAGGGGAGAGGACCGAAACATCCATGGTGACAGAGAACCATTGATGAGCTGCCTCCTGCACACCCCACACTGGGGATCAAGCCCGCAACCCAGGCACGTGTCCTGACCGGGGAATTGAACCTGACTTCCTGGTTCAACCACTGAGTCACGCCGGCTGGGCGAGGGTCCGGGGCTTTCTTAGTTGGGTGACGTTCTCAGTCGGGTGACGGTGGTCAGTCATTTCACCTGTCAGCTTCTACGCATGTGATCCGGGTCAGAACAGGCTGGTAGGAGGCTTTGAAGAAGTACCCGTGAGAGTGCTTGGTCGATGATGTCTGTTTTGTTACTGTTTTTCCTGGGAAAATCTTACATTTGCCTTTTTTTTAAATTAAAAAAATGTGTGTGTTCATTTTAGTGCAGTACACTTTAACCTAGGAACTATCCTTAAACTCTTTCCTGCACTTGCAAAGCCCACGTCTGCTGCATCATTCCAATTTTAGTGTATGTGCTGCCGAAGCAAGCACAAGCCCACGTCTGCTGGCCACGCAGACCGGCCCGGGCTCTGTTGAGCGATGAAGTTGCCCTTGAACACAGAGTGGTGCCGTGTGTGGGGTCCTACTGGGGTCCCCGAGAGCGCGTTAGGGATTCTGTAATGCTGCTTCCCTCCATCGGTAGTTGGCTACTTTGGGCAGCCGCTGCCTAGAATTTCAGTGGAGGGGATGGGCTAGGTCACCCAGGTAAGGAGAAGGGTCAGAATTAAGTCTATTTACTCCTCCTCCTCTTCATTTTTCTTCATCATCATCATCATTTTCTGTACTTGCTTTTTTTGGTCAGGCACTGTCCTGATTATGTGCAGTTTACCAAGAAAAGGTTACCTAAGGACAAAGGTTACCCAAGTTCAGCAAGGTTACCTAATGACAAACATCTAAAAAGCATCAAAGCTGTATCGCAAACCCGTGTCTCCTGCACTCCGAACACGTGACCCCAGCTGGCAAAGGTCTTCACAAAAAGAGCCCTCTGCCCTCTCGAGCCTGTCCTTGGATAAGTCACAGGAACCTTAGGCACATTCGTTTCCTCTTTCCCTTCCGTCAAGGGAGTAGTCCTCACCCCTCCCAGCCAGGATGGTCGCAAAGGTTCAGTTAGATCCACATGGTAAGCCATTGACCAGGGCCTGGCACATACCAGGCCTTCGGCTGACTTTAGTTCCTCTTTCCTGCGCCAGAAGACAGTCTGGCTTTGTACTACCAAGCGCATCTGCAGTTAACGCGGTGCCCAGAAAAGGTCTGTTTTGCTTTGCTGTTAGCAGCCACTTCCTGTGTGCCATTTATGAGCTAGGTACTCTTGCGTACCGAATGTGTATACTCTTCATAACAACCCTTTGTCACAGGTTGTTAGGAAACCGAGTCTGGGAGGGGTTAAATAATTCCTTTAACCCACACCAGTATAGATGTTCTTCCTCCAGGAAGCCTTCCCTGCATGCATCTCTCCTCCCCCTCCTCCGCCACGCTCGCTGACTTTGCCTTTGCTTCTCTGTCCTGACCATCCATCCTTAATGCCTGGCATGCTCCCTATCCCATTGCCTTGTAAGTGATGGTTCCTGGGATGGTCTCCCTGACAGCACTGTCACCTCCTTACACCCGGAGGCCTATAATTCTGTCTCCCTCAACTACCGAACGGGGCTGTCTTCTAAAACTGTCCTCTCTCAGGGTTATTTGCGGGAGAACTGCAGGGAGAAGGGCCACGCGCTCTGCGTCCAACGTACGTGACCTTGTGGGCAAGCTGCAGACCCACTGGGTGCACTGGGAGGGCCACACCCTGGGAAGCTCCGGTTCTTGCCAGGAGGGGCGGCGGCCACAGGGTGCCAGGGAACCAACGCATCGGCCTTTGTCTCCGCAGGACGCCGTGTCCGCTCTGCTGGAACAGACCGCGGTGGAGCTGGAGAAGAGGCAGGAGGGAAGGAGTAGCACCCAGGACCTGGGAGACAGCTGGTAAGCAAGGGTGCCCTTGGGCCTCGGCACTGATCTGGCTTGGGCGTGGGCCCAGCGGTGAGCTCCCTGAAGGCGGGCACCACCCGGAGAAGTGTCCCCCCTCGAAAACCCCCTTCCTCATGGTCTCTGTGGAGGCAGCAAGGCAGTATGTGGTCGGGTCCTCGGTTCCGAAATCCCGTCCGGATTTGTCATTTGTGTTCTGTGAAGCACTCGTGCCAGTTCACATCTCATACTATTAGTTGGTCTTGAAGCTCTTACATTTACTTTGTTTTAAAATTTTTAAAGCTTTGCCAAAACCGGTTTGGCTCAGTGGTAGAGCGTCAGTCTGCGGACTGAAGGGTCCCGGGTTTAATTCTGGTCAGGGGCATGTACATTGGTTGCGGGCACATCCCCAGTGGGGAGTGTGCAAGAGGCGGCTGGTCGGTGTTTCTCTCTCATTGACGTTTCTAGCTCTCTATCTCTCTCCCTTCCTCTCTGTAAAATATCAATGAAATATATATTTTTTAAAAAAATTTTAAAGCTTTATACTATTGTCCGTGGAAAATAAGTATAGTTTGCCATAATTTGGAGGCTTTTCAGTAAGGATCTGCATTCCACTACAAGGAACAGAGCAGAAATAAAGCCTTAAACAGAGTTTATTTCTTGGTTATTGGAAAAGGCAATCCTGGACTCGTCTGTTAGCTGCAGGGTGCTCCTGGGGACCCAGGCCTTCCCGCATGCTGCTCGGCTGTCCCCGCTGCAGGCCCTCTGTCCTGGGGGCTGTTTTATAGCCCAGAGTGGCTGCTGAGTCACCCGCCATCAGGCAGGCATCAGGAGAGAGGACGAAAGAGTGCCCTTGTGCCTTTTAACTGTGGAGCATTCCGGAAAGCTGAGCTTATGAGCCAGCTGCTAACCGCAAGGGACTCTGGGAACCGAGCTCTGTTCAGTTTGTACAAAAAATCAGGGCTCTGTTACGAAGGCAGAAAGTGGGAGCGGACACTGAGGGGGCCACGTCTGCCTCAGAAGGTGACCGTGCAAAATTAAATGTAACGGAAATAAAGTATTGGAGTGTGGCTAGATGCATTGCTGGCTACGGCTCTAAGCCGGAAGTCTTCCCACCCGTGCCACAAAGGAAGCATGGTCAGTGTTTCAGCCGGCGGCGGGGCCCTCCGTGATGTAACCGGACGGAGAGCAAAGCGGAGATGGCTGTCTCATTGTGCAGCTCAGGGCCCTAACCCCCTGTAAGCATACAGAAAGGTCTCTCACACCTTAAGCAACAGTGATGGAGGCAAGGGCTCGGCTCTCAGCTTCATCGCTTTTTTGTGTAACCTTGGGCAAAGCATTTTTATTTTTCTTTTAATTCTTTTTTTAAAAGTATATTTTAGCCAAAACCGGTTTAGCTCAGTGATAGAGCGTCGGTCTGCAGACTGAAAGGTCCCGGGTTCGATTCCGGTCAAGGGCATGTACATTGGTTGTGGGTACATCCCCGATAGGGGGTGTGCAAGAGGCAGCTGGTCGATGTTTCTCTCTCATCGACGTTTCTAGCTCTCTCTCTCTCTCTCCCTTCCTCTCTGTAAAATAGCAATAAAAATGTATTTTTTTAAAAAAGTATATTTTATTGATTTTTTACAGAGAGGAAGAGAGAAGGATAGAGTGTTAGAAACATCGATGAGAGAGAATCATCGATCAGCTGCCTCTTGCACACCCTCTACTGGGGACGTGCCCTCAACCAAGGTACATGCCCTTGACCGGAATCGAACCTGGGACCTTCCAGTCTGCAGGCCGACGTTCGGCCGTTTATTTTAATTCTTACATGAGGATATGCTGAGAGAGAATGAGAAGCATGCCCAGGCTGCAGGCTTGATCCCCAGTAGGAGGCATGCAGGAGGCGGCCGATCAATGATTATCTCCCATCATTAAGGTTTCTGTCTCTCTCTCCCTCTCCCTACCTCTCGGAAATCAATAAAAAATATATTTTAAAAATAAATCAAACATAGCCATGATGCGTGCTAAACACAACACACAGGAGGCCCTCCATACGTCTTCTGTGTGTTCCCATTTCTCCCCAAATTACACACTTGCTCTCAGAAGGAGTCTTTGCTCACTGGCCGTTACTCCGGGGCTCACACATGCTTTCGGGAAAGGGCAAATCGTAAGTGCCTGCTCATGGGCCATATGGGATCTGCCGGGCTGTCCGGCTCGGCCGTTTCACTGTGAAAGCAGCCGGAGAAGGCACGCGTGCGTGCACGGCAGCCTCCGTGTCCCGTCACCGAAGCTTTGGTTGTGGCCCCTGACAGTGGCACATCACGGCGTTTGCACATCATGAAATGGCACCGTTTTGATTTTTTTTCTAGCCGTTTAAAAACATGAAAACCATTCCTGGCGTGGACTGGCCGGAACAGGCTGGCTTGGGCCCTCAGTCTGACCCCTCTTGTAGTCTTCTTTACTATCTTCTGTGTAAGGTAGTCAAGGTTCCTGAATTTTTAAAAAAATATATTTAATTGATTTTTTTTTTTTTTTACAGAGAGGGATAGAGAGTTAGAAACATGGATGAGAGAGAAACATCGATCAGCTGCCTCCTGCACCACCCCTATTGGGGATGTGCCCGCAACCAAAGTACATGCCCTTGACCGGAATCGAACCCGGAACCTTTCAGTCCGCAGAACGATGCTCTATCCACTGAGCCAAACCGGTTTCGGCAGTTCCTGAATTTTTTAATGTTCATTTGTGTGTGTTAGGGTTCTCCCTAAATTGTCCCAATTCCTCTCTCACTCCCCCTCTGTCTCCCTCCTTCCCAGTTCCTTCTCCTCTGTCTCCCCCTACCTCCCTGTCTCCATTCTTCCCCCCCACCCCCCACCCTTTCCCAGGCTGCCGGGCTGGGCTGGGCTCACACAGGCAGAAGTCTGATGCGGAAATAGGCCTGGGACCTGCCTTCCAAAACCCTGGCGCGGGATCACTGGTTTTCCCCAGATTCCGAGCTCGCGTTGAGACTTTTCACTCCATCGCCTAGCAACCGCCTTCTGTTCTCTCTCCCTTTGTGGCCCCTCTCCCCACCCCCGGCCATTCAGCCTTCCCCAGACCCTGGCTGACAAAGAGGGCTGCGGATCCCCGCGCTGCCCTGCTGGGGAAACCCAGCTGCAGCCCCGCCTCGGCTGCAGGCTTCTTTGGGCCTGGAATGTTAACTAGCCTTGCTGCTCCCCCCCCAACCCCCCAACCCCCTCAGCTCTGGCGTCAGGTGCCGAGGCCTCCGAGAGAGAGAGAGAGAGAGAGAGAGAGAGAGAGAGAGAGAGAGAGAGAGAGAGAGAGAGGCCCGCCCTCTGTTCTCCTTCCCATTCCCTCCTCCAGCACCCAAGGCTCAGGGGGCCATTGCCTCACCCGCCTCCTTTTTGAGGGGAGATGTGGTGGTTGGGTTTCTTTAGTGCACATAATCAGAAGACTGGATTTTAGTGTGTATTTATTTATTTTTTTAATTATTTTTTAAATATATTCCATTGATTTTTTACAGAGAGGAAGAGAGAGGTAAAGAGAGTTAGAAACATTGATGAGGGAGAATCATCAATCAGCTGCCTCTTGCACACCCCCCACTGGGGATGTGCCTGCAACCAAGGTACATGCCCCTGACCGGAATAGAACCCTGGACCCTTCAGTCCGAAGGCTGACGCTCTATCCACTGAGCCAAACCGGTTTTGGCTATTTTTTTTTTTTTTAGATTCGAAAGCAAAACAAAACTCTGAAAGTATTAAACAGTATAGGATAATATAACCACAAACAACACCAGAGTGAAAATCCTTACGTTGACCTCCTTGGGAACCTGTGTGTGTATGTGTCGAGGGCAGAAGCTGAGAAGCAGCCTTGGCCAATAGCTCCCCGATAAGATTGTACTAGCCAGTGCTCCCGCCAGCGGTGCTTATGAGTTCCCCCAGTCCCTTGGTCGGCACACTAGGGCTTACGAGCCACACGTGGCTCTTTGGCCCCCTTGAGTGTGGCTCTTCCACAAAATACCACAGCCTGGGAGAGTCTATGTGAAGAAGTGGCATTAGAAGAAGTTTAAGTTTAAAAAATGTGGCTCTCCAAAGACATTTCAATCATTGTCCTGTTGGCATTTGGCTCTGTCGGCTAGTGAGTTTGCTGACCCCTTTCCTAAACCTACACCCTCTCTGCCATCAGTATAATCCAGCTGCCGTACTGAATCGGGGATATTTTAGCAGAGACTGCTAAATTGACTTCAGGGTGTAAATTGCCTGCTCTAATTCACCCCCTACACACATACACACACACACACACACACACACACACACACACACAGGGATTTAGGGTTCTCTACCTTCACCAGCCCATGGGATTATCACACTTTTTCTATTATTATTTTTTGCAATGCCTGTGGGTGAAAAGAAATCCTCTTTCCAGTGGAGGGGCGTATGTGTGTGTTTTCCCTCCTGGATGTATTTAGCTCAGATTCAGTCAAAAAGGGATTTTTGTGGCCCAGCACTTGGTGGACTTGGACAAACGTGGGTGGAAACGCAGGCTTCCCCCACTTAGCAGCCGTGGCCCTGGACCGGGGCTCTCAGCTCTCCGGTCCTCGGCTTTTCAGCCCATAAACCGGAGACGGGGCCGCCGGTGCTCTGTGGCAGGGCCGGGGCGGCACCTGGAGCCCATTAAGGCCTCCGTGAGTGGTGGTTCACGCGGCGTCGGCGGCGTTCCTGGGGAGGCGCCCCTGGCATGTTCCCATGTGTAATGGCCCTTTTATAAGGAGACAGGCGGGCTGCGGGTGTGAAGGTGGGGGGGCAAAGTCCCCCTCTAAGTGCAGAGGGGGTTCTCATCGTGGGGCTGGAGGGGAGGGGAGGAGATCCAGGGTCTGTCCGCCGCCCCGGGAAAGTCCCGGGGGAGAGTGTGTGTTTACCCACAGTCTCCCCAGCCAGCTAACTAGATGTCAGGTTTCCTGCTTTGGGCTGGCATTCCTCCTGCTCAGTGTGGCAGGCAACCCTGTCTCATGCTGATCAGAAGCCTGGCGGTTAGGCACGTCTCTGAGGAGGAAAGACGGGAATCGAAATGAATTACTCATTAACAGATGCCGTCCATTTGTCACGGCGGCTCCTTCCCACCGCGCAGCCCCCGGGGGAAGGGCGATTTTGAGGAGCATCCCCAAAAGCAAAGTCTCTCCAGCAAACAATGCTGGCACAATTGGATATCCAAACAGAGAACAGAAACCTCGAGCGTGATGGACAGAAACTAAATTGAAATGGATCATGGGGCCGAGCATCAAATCTGAAATTATAAAACTCCTCAAAGAAAATGGAGGAGAGCTGAAACCGGCTCAGTGAACAGAGCGTCGGCCTGCGGACTGAGGGGTCCCAGGTTCGATTCCGGTCAAGGGCTTGGACCTTGGCTGTGGGCACATCCCCGGTGGGGGGTGTGCAAGAGGCAGCTGATCGATGACTCTCTCATCGATGTTTCTAACTCTCTGTCCCTCTCTCTTCCTCTCTGTAAAAAATCAATTAAATATATATTTTTTTAAAAAGAAAATGGAGAATTTTTTTTGTGTGCAACTTTAGGGTAGGCAGAGATTTCTTAGGACATAAAAAGCACAAACCATTAAAAAAAAATTGGTAAATCTGACCTTGTCGCCATTAACATCTTCTGTTCTTTGGAAGACACCCTTTTTGAAGATTAAAAAGTGAAGCAGGTCAAAACCGGTTTGGCTCAGTGGATAGAGCGTCAGCCTGCGGACTGGGAGGTCCCAGGTTTGATTCCAGTTAAGGGCATGTGCCTTGGTTGTGGGCACATCCCCAGTGGAGGGTGTGCAGGAGGCAGCTGATATTTCTCTCTCATTGATGTTTCTAACTCTCTGTCCTTCTCCCTTCCTCTCTGTAAAAATCAATGAAATATATTTTTTTAAAGTGAAGCAGCCGACTTGGAGAAAATACTTGCAAAGGATTAACCTCCAGAATATAGAGTGAATTCTTACAACTCAATAATAACAAGATAACCCAGTTTTTAAATGGGCTAATGGTTCTAACAGACGCTTTCCCAAAGAAAAATATATGGATGGTCAATAAATGCATGAAAGGATTCTTTATGGGAAAGTGCTGATTAAAACCACAGTGAGCTGTGGGTGCACACCCAGGAGGATGACTAAGTGTAAAGGCTGGCGGTACCGCGTCTATACGGGGAGCTGGATTCTCATCACAGTGCCGGAGGGAATGTCAGGTGGCATAACCACATCGGGAAACCAGTTTGTCAGTTCCCTAAAAGGGTAAACACATACTGACCGTGTGCCCAGCAGGTCCACTCTCGGGTGTATAGCTGTTATGGTCTGAATTGTGTCCCTGGCAAAATCCATACGTGGAAGCCCTGACCCCCGGACCTCAGAATGTGCCTGTCTTTGGAGATGGGCCTTTAGACCAGGATGAAGTTAGCACGAGGTTGTTAGAGTTACGGTGGGCCCCCATCCAGTAGGATTGGTCTCTGTGTGAGGAGAGGGCATTTGGACACACAGAGAGACCCCAAGCAGGCGCACACAGAGGGAAGGCCACGTGGCCACGTGAGGCCACAGCAAGAATGTGGCCATCTGCACGCCACAGGGAGAGGCCTGGGGACACCAAACCTGGCCACACCTTGATCTTGGACTTTTAGCCTCCAGACCGGCAATGGATAAATTCCTGGTGTGTTTGTGTTTTTGGTTTTTTTAAACTATAATTTATATTTTTTTTAAATATATATTTTTATATTGATTTCAGAGAGGAAGGGTGAGAGTTAGAGAGATAGAAACATCAATAATGATAGAGAATCCTTGGTTGGCTGCCTCCTGCACGCTCCATACTGGGGGATCAAGCCCGCAACCCGGGCATGTGCCCTTGGCCAGATCGAACCTGGGACCCTCTAGTCCACAGGCCGACGCTCTACCCACTGTGCCAAACTGGCTAGGGCAAATTTCTGATATTTTAAGCCACCCCAGTGGGTGGTGCTGTTGGGGCAGCTCTGGCAAGCTAACAATATCCAAGAGAAACGGGAAGGAAACCTGTATCCACGTGCATGTCCATACTGTAGAAGCATTGTTTACAATTGCTAAGACATAGAAGCATCCAGATGTCCTTCACCTCCAGGGGCTAAACAAAAGGTGGCATACCCAACCACTCGGCTGTTCCTCAGCCACAAAGAAGCATGATTTGATATAGTCCCCGGATAAGGCCAGAGACAAAAGAACACATACTGTCTGATTCCATTCATAGGAAATGCTACAGATTTCATCAGTAGTGACAGAAAGCTGATCCGTGCTGGGCTGGGGGGGGGGGGGGAGTTAGCTGAGGAAGGGGATAAGGGGACCTTTCAGGGTAACTGAGTGGTCTGTATCCTGGCACTGATGATACAGGGGAATCACATTGGTCAAGACTCGTCTAACTAGGCACTAAGATTGATTTCCTCCCTTTCCCCAAAAAATGTGTCCTCTCTCCTGAAAGGGTTTACAGGCTGGTAAGCAGGTCAGAGTGGACCCTGGGGGAGTAATCAAAGCCCTTTGTCCTCGCAGGAGGTTCGAGGAGGAGACCAGTGACAACGAGACCGCAGCGGAGGAGGGAGAGGAGGATGCTTTTGCCGAGAAATCCTCACCAGACCCAGAAGAGTGCCCCGCGGTAAAGGTAGGAGGGCTGGGGCTGTGGGGAGGGCTGACTTGGGGGAAATAGCCTTCAGTCCTTGAGCCGGGGCGATCACAAAAGGCTCAGGGTCACATGTTGTCCTCCAGCGTCAGGGACAGCCTGGAGGCTGTCCTCCGCCCCCCATGGAGTGACCAGCGGAGGGCATGCGCAGTGTCCGAGTGACCAGCAGAGGGCGTGCTCCCTGCCTGTAATCTGGCTCGTTTCCTTGTCAGTGAGCCTGCAGAGGCTAACGCGCCCCCTCCTCTCTCCTGTCGTCTGCCTTTTCCCCGATTCTCTGGGCAGACCCCAAGCTTTGCAGTCAGATGGGTCTGGGTTCAAATTCGGTGCTCTGCGGCCCCCCAGCCTCGGAATCCTGGGCAGACAGACGGCTTCATCCCTCTGGAGCCTTCATTTCGTTGTCTCTGAACTGGACGCAGTAATACTCCCCTGAAGACAGGTCCTGAGGTTTTGAAGGAACGTATTTCTTCGCTTGGGTCCAAGTGCGGGAGGAGAAGAGAGCCCGAGGGTCGGTTCCCTTGCCTCCCGCTGCCTCCCTGCAGCTCTCGGGTTACGTGTGCTCACAGCGCCCACCCGCTCTCCACAGAGGTCTCTGTTCCTCCAGCTGCCGGGCCCCTGGGCATAGAGCTCCCCTCGTGCTGGGCAGGGCACCTGGGGGTGGAGCTGAGGGCTGTGCCTGGCACACAGGTGCCCGCCACGGGTGCCCAGAGCATCCAGGGCTGCCTCAGGCCCACACCAAGGGGAAAGCATTTTGAGGTTTCTCCAGATAAGGGGGCTCCTTTTCCCGGTGACCGCTGTGAAAGGACGGCAGAAAGCCTGGGCCCTAGCCTGGCCAGTGTGGCTCAGTGGTCGAGCATCCACCCAGGAACAAAAAGGTCACCCGTTGGATTCCCAGTCAGGGCACATGCCTGGGGTGCAGGCTCCATCCCCAGTAGGGGGTGTGCAGGAGGCAGCCGATGGATGAAGTTTCTCTCTCATCAGGATTTCTCTCTATCTATCTATCTAAAAATCAATTAAAATACATTTTTTTTTATTTATTTATTTAAAATATTTTACTGATTTTTTTACAGAGAGGAAGAGAGAGGGATAGTTAGAAACATCGATCAGCTGCCTCTTGCACACCCCCCACTGGGGATGTGCCCGCAACCAAGGTACATGCCCTTGACTGGAATCGAACCTGGGACCCTTCAGTCCCCAGGCTGACGCTCTATCCACTGAGCCAAACCAGTTTCGGCTAAAATACATTTTAAAAACAAGTTAAAAAAGAAAAGGAAACCTGGCCCCCTGGTTTAAGTAAGGAGATTTGCTGGTTGCCGCCATCATTCCAATGAAACATCAGCTGTTCTTGGCTGGGGCGTCGGACGGAGGCCTTGGTGCGGCTTTGACAAAGTGTGTGTGGCTTTGGGGGGTGTGACGTGCAGGCCACGGAGCTTAACCAGATACCTCTGCTGTCTCCGGAGCTTCTTTGGGGACCGAATATGCTCCCACCAGCCCACCCACGGCGTGCTGGAGGGACAGGGGCCGGCACTCGGGCCTGGGGGGCTGTCCAAGGTGGGCGCCTAGGAAGCTCCCAGCTGCGTGTGCGGAACGAAGGCGAAGCGAGAGGCGTGGGGAGCGTCCCGGGGCCGGTGGCCAACTCTCCGTGGTCTCAAAGCCGTGACTCCTTCCTCAGGTGGACAAAGAGACCAACACCGAGACCCCCGCCCCGTCGCCCACGGTGGTGCGGCCCAAGGACCGGCGGGCGGGCGCGCCGTCCCCGGCGCCCTTCCTCCGAGGGAGCACCATCATCCGCTCCAAGACCTTCTCCCCCGGGCCCCAGAGCCAGTACGTGTGCCGGGTAAGCAAACGTGGCCCTCGCCCCCTCCCGCAGCCCCTGCTTCCGGGGGGTTGGCCTTCACCCCACAGTTCTGGGTACACACCCCGGCCACCCTCACTGTGCCAGGACACCCGGCGAGTTGGCAGCATGTACTAGGGCTGACTCCAGACAGTGGATCTTCCCTGTCTGTCGCCTGCAGAGCCCATTTTATGGCTCAGATGGAACCACTGTCAATCCCACCGGGTTGTTGGAAGGATTAAATGCGAGTGTAGCAGGTTGTGCTGAGTACATGCTCGGTGAGCATTCACCTGGAAAGGAGAGAGAGGCCGAAGGAAGCTGCCTCCTGCAGACCCAGAGCGGCGGTCGGCAAACTGCGGCTCTCGAGCCACGTGCGGCTCTTTGGCCCCTTGAGTGTCCTAACGCCACTTCTTCACAATAGACTCGCCCAGGCCGAAAACCGACTTCTGCGCGTGGTATCTTGTGGGAGAGCCACACTCAAGGGTCCCAAGAGCCGCATGCGGCTCTCGAGCCGCGGTTTGCCGACCCCTGTCCCAGGGAACAGAACTCTGAGTGTTTGCACCGGAGATAAAGGGCTGGGCTGGGCTGGGGACGCCACCACCCTCCTGGCCCCGTGTGCTTCTTCCGAATGCATCGGACCTTCGCTGACCTCCGTGGCTTTCTCCTGCAGCTGAACCGGAGTGACAGCGACAGCTCCACGCTGTCCAAGAAGCCACCTTTTGTTCGCAACTCTCTGGAGCGGCGCAGCGTCCGCATGAAGCGGGTAAGGCGGGCCCCTCGGAGCCACTAGCGAGCCGCTCCACCCTCGCCTCCCCACGCACACGCCCGGGTGTCTGGCCGTTGCTCCTCGGCCTCTGGTGTGAACAGGTCGCTCCTGCAATGGTGATGGTTTTTGCAGATGGAAGTTTGCGAGCTGTAAGGCCTGAGTAGGCCCTGTGGAACGTGCCCTAGGGGAAACCTAACATTATCCTGAGGAATCGGTTAGGTCAGTGGTCGGCAAACTGCAGCTAGCTGGACCGTCCGCTCACGGTCTCCCCAGGCTGAAATCTGAGTACTGGCTCATCTGGAATTTTGACTAGGGCAAGAGTCACATGCCAACCTCCTGGGGTGCTGGCAGGATGCATTGCCTTGCATTTCCTTGCTAGCTGCAGATCTGGAGCCATTCACAATGCCCAGAAGTCATTTTTAGTCCTTGTCATGTGGCCCTCTCCATACAAAAATTGCTTCTTTGAGGCTAGCAGATCTTCCGGGAGGCCGGTTCATCATGTAAGCGCTCACCGAATTAGGTCAGGCCCACCCAGCGTGATTAAAGTCAGCTGATTAGTTACCTAATCACAGGAGTGATAGCCATTATCTTCACAGGTCCCACCCACACTGAAGGGGCAGGCTCTACGTTGGGCTGTATGGGAGGGGTGGGAATCTTGGGGGCCAACTTAGAATTCAGCCTCCCACAGTCACTTAGCCATTCTTTTTTTTTATATATAATATATTTTATTGATATTTTTACAGAGAGGAAGGGAGAGAGATAGAGAGCTAGAAACGTCAATGAGAGAGAAACATCGACCAGCTGTCTCTTGCACACCCCCTACTGGGGATGTGCCCGCAATCAAGGTACATGCCCTTGACTGGAATCGAACCCGGGACCTTTCAGTCCGAAGACCGACACTCTACCACTGAGCCAAACCGGTTTCGGCTAGGCACTCTTTTTAAGTCATCACTTGGTTTTGTTTTGTTTGTTTTTTTGTTTTTGTTTGTTTAATATATTTTATTGATATTTTACAGAGGAAGGAGATGGAGAGAGTGTTTAGAAACATCCATCAGCTGCCTCTTGCGCACCCCCTACTGGGGATGTGCCCGCAACCAAGCTACATGCCCTTGACCAGAATCGAACCTGGGACCTTTCAGTCCGCAGGCTCTATCCACTGAGCCAAACCAGTTTCGGCCATCACTGGGTTTTGATAGGAGAGTTAATGATTATACTAGTATTACTCAGGATCTTATGCATACAGATAACTGAAGAACTCAAAAGTCGCTTGAAAATGAAAAGGGCAATTTATTGGCTCATTTCATGGAAACTCCAGGACGTTGGACTAGTCTCGGACATGGATTGATGCGGGAGGGAGTTGAAAGAATGTCCTCAAACCTCAGCCCCCCTCCAGACAGCTTACCATTACTCTTTCTTTCAGCTTAATTCTTAGTCAGGGCCACTCCATGTGATGGCGGAGGTGACCGTGGTCAGTTCTAGGTTTATACTTACTGGCTTAAGAATCTCTGTGTAAAAGACATTGCCTTTTTCCCAAGTCGCTGGCAAAGGTCCCAGCATTGAGTTTTATTTTCTGGGTTGAGATAACATACTCCAGCCCTGAGGCAATCTCTGTGGTTCTGGTTGGCCAGGTTTGGGTCTCGTTCCTATCCCTGAAGCCCCACAGGAACCACGTGGATTGGGCATGGAGGAGGCGTGGGTTCCCAAGGGAAGATGTTTGGTTACCTGTGAGGCTGGGCAACTTGTCTCACAGGTAGCCAATGCTTCACACGCAAACACAATAGATGCCCATTACCAGAACACCAAGTCAAGAAGGGGGGACAGACAGACTGGCACTGAGGACACAACTTGCAGGCTGGAGACAGAAAAGCATGCTCCGACTGAGAATGGGAATGTGAGGACACCGAGCAGGAAGCCAGGCACCATGTGGGAAGTGAGGAGGGATGGGGTCTGGAGCCCACTGCCTGGCGTGGAATCTCACAATGTGTGACAGCCTCTGGGGGCTCGTCTGTGCAGAGGTAACAATCGGGAGGGACCTCATGGCGTGTGCGCAAATGAGCTGGGGTCACGGAGTCAAGTGCCCAGGACCTAGCCCGGGACATTGCTGGGGCTGACCCGTGAGCGATGAGGACGGATGAACAGATGATTCTGACACACATTGCTGTGAAAGAGAAGGCTAAGGGACTGTTTAGCGTTAGCAACTAAAACAGCCCTGATTGCCTGCCTCCTTAGCTTTTTGTTGTAACAACAGCTTGAACTAAAATTGGTCTCTAGATGCAATCATCGGGGTGAGTGTCCTTGAGAGAGCACGTGCTTCCACTAGGTCGACGTGAGGATTAAACATAGAGATTATTCCAGTCAAACACCCCGGGGGCTCGGAAACGTCAAGGCAGGGGCTGCCGCCTTCGGCAAGGCCCCCCTCAGAGGCCCCCACCTTTCGGAGAACCCTCCTTGCAGACATTCTAGCCAAGTCCCGTGCTTCCCCGCAGGACATACCCCGCTCCCTATACACGGGCTGCAGAATGGGGGAGATCGGGCTGCGGGGTGGGGGCGTTGGTGAGGGATTTCTCAGTAGTCACCCCCACCCGCACCCCCGCAGCCTTCGTCGTTCAAATCCCTGCGCCACGAGCGCCTGATGCGCACCTCGCTGGACCTGGAGTTGGACCTGCAGGCCACGCGGACCTGGCACAGCCAGCTGACGCGGGAGATCTCGGTGCTGAGGGAGCTCAAGGAGCAGCTGGAACAGGCCAGGAGCCACGGGGAGAGGGAGCTGCCGCCGGGGCTGCGGGAGGACGAGCGCTTCCGCCTGCTGCTGAGGACGCTGGAGAAGCAGGTGAGGCCGCCTCGGCGGGAGCAGGGGGCGCCACAGGCCGGAGCTCTGGATGGGTGGTCCAGCCGGAGACCCCCTGGGAGGGTTCCCGCCCCTGGTTCCCTTTGCCCAGTAAACCTTACCAGCTCTTTAAAAAAAAATTTTTAAATTCATTTTAGAGAGGAAGGGAAGAGGGAAAGAAAGAGAAACACCAATGATGAGAGAGAATCATTGATCAGCCACCTCCTGCACACCCTCTACTGGGGATCGAGCCTGCAACCTAGCCATGTGCCCATAACTAGAATCGACCCCTGCAGTCCACAGATCTGATGTTCTGTGCACTGAGCAAAACCAGCTAGGGCCTCTCTCTCTCTCTCTCTCTCTCTCTCTCTCTCTCTCTCTCTCTTATTGATTTCAGAGACAAGGGGAGAGGGAAACTGAGAGATAGAAACATCAACGATGAGAGAGAGACGCCTGCACGCCCCCTACTGGGGATCAAGCCTGCAATCCAGGCATGTGCCCTTGACCGGAATCGAACCCGGGACCCTTCCGTCTACAGGCCAGTGCTCTATCCACTGAGCCAGACCAGCTAGGGACACAGCCAGCTCTTGGCCTACAGCCAGGCCCTTTCTACTGCATGTCCGTGCGGATGCGCACAGCCTTTATTGCTCATTCACATGTATTCCTTTGTGCGACCCTTCACCAGACACCGGCGCCTCATCTGCCTGGAGCACACCCCAGCGGGTCATTAGAGCAGTGACCCGCCGGGGCTGCCCATGCAGCCCATCCAGCAGGGATCGCCCAGGCAGAGAGGGGTGCACCTGCAGGGCTCAGGACTAGGCTGCGGGGAACAGCCTGCTCGCTTCTCTGCCCTCCACCCTCCTGCAGCCAGTTTGGGGGACTGGCAGTGGTTTTATCAGGGAGCGCTGCTTTCACAGACGGGTTGGCACGCCGGAGAAGTCCCTCCCAGCACCGGCCCTCCCCAAGACGGTTTGACTGGGGCCACACCGGGAGGGCAGGAGGGCAAGGGAGCGCCTAGGAGAGGGGGGTAGAGACGGGGGCATCGAGATGACGTCACTCAGCAGCACCACGAGGTGCCTCTGGGTCAGAGAGCTCCAAAGCTGCAGCAGTCTGGGGTCCTTGGCGCCCCGGGTGCATCTTCTCTTCGGCTAGCAGGCGATGGGTGGAGCTTAGCTTCACAGGGGCGTGTGTATGTGTGTGTGCAAAGCACGCAGCTTCTAAATGGTTTAAAACTGCTTGTCCGGGCTGTGTTTAAAACAACCAGGTGGGTAGAAATTTTAAGTTTGGCACTCGCGGGCTTTGAGCTAACAGGTCCCAAACTGCCGTGAGAAAGGAAGCGACGCTGGGCTGACAGAGGCCGTCTTGGACTCATTTTTGTAACACCTGCCTTCCCTCCTCTCCGCCCCCCTCTCCCCCCGGACTGCCACCCAGGGCAGGGATGCCAGACCTTTGCCAGTTCGGGCCGCACGCAGCCAGGCAGTGCAGCGGGCACAGGGAAGAGGTGCAGGCTGGGCTGTTGGGCGGGGTACCGCCAGCCAAAGCCCCAGCTCTTGGTGCAGCTGGCGATGGCTTAGAAAAGTGGTGCCGGACTTCCTGGGTCAGGACGAGGGTCGGAGCCTTGTAGCCCATGTTGATGGTTGACCTGGATAAAACCATGACTTTGTGCATTTGGGATTCTCATAATAAGTACGCTTTAAAAATATATATATTTTATTGATTTTTCACAGAGAGGAAGGGAGAAGGATAGAGAGCTAGAAACATCGATGAGAGAGAAACATCGACCAGCTGCCTCCTGCACACCCCCCACTGGGGATGTGCCCGCAACCAAGGTACATGCCCTTGACCGGAATCGAACCTGGGACCCTTGAGTCCGCAGACCGATGCTCTATCCACTGAGCCAAACCGGTTTCAACTAAGTCCACTTTTCATTGCCAGTCACAGTTCGCTGCAAAAAAGGCTTTCATTCCACTGAAGCAACATTTTACTGATGACTTTTCAATTTGCCATTTGTCTTTCATTCAGTTGATGTGGCACCCATTTTCCTTCCTCTTAAATCTTCCCCATTGCTGGCAAACGATCGGATATTGTTTGCTGAGCCACGTTTAATCTTTCTGCAAGTTGTTTTTGAGTTTGACACGCATCTTCATCCAATAATGCTTGTAATTAGTTGGTCTTCAAACTTTTTCGGTTGACCAGGACGTTCTTTGTCTTTCACATCGAGAACATTACTTTTAAAGCGTTTAAACCAGCGTTCACAAGTATCTTGAGATGGAGCATGTGCACCATAAGCTTCCCTTATAGTGTATTCAGCAGCACTTTTCTTCAAAATAAAGTAATGGATTATAATTTCCCGCAAATGCTCTTTTTTTTTTGGCATGAAATTCAACATTTTTTAAGCATAAAAATATCTATGATGTTAACACCTTCAGCAAATTTGACATAATGAAGGTTGGAAACTTGCTGTCAATACAACAAAACAGCATACACATCAAATCACATCTATGTCAACATATGTGTAACTCCATCTATTAGAAAGAAATCTGCATTATTAACCGGTGCACCTAGTAAAACTGCTGGTCTGCAATGTGTAACATGTCTGAAACTCCGTTTCCTGGGCTGTCAGATAGAGGTCATTATCCAGCCGTGGGCAAACTACGGCCCGAGGGCTGGATCGGCTGTTCTATCCGGCCCACGGAGCCGAAAGAGCGGAGGGTTCTCCTGCTCTCCCCTCCACTCCTTCACCAGCAGCCCAAGATGAGAGTGCCAGCACGGTCAGGTTGCTTTTGTTCTGGCCCTCCGGTGGTCCAGTTTAAGAACCCATTGTGGCCCTCGAGTCAAAAAGTTTGCCCACCCCTGGACTAAACCTTTCTGGTGGCGCTGAGGATTCGATGAAGTGGACACATTTCACCAAACATTTCACCCCTCGGGCGTCCCGGTTCCTGCACCTGATACCTGGCCCTGTCGCAGAGGGTGGGACCACGTGGCCTCGTCATTCGGGATCAGGAGGGTCCCCGGGGGGAGCAGGAAGGGTGCGGGTGCCTGGGTGTGGCCCGCAGACCACTTGACTACAGCAAACGCCCCCTTTGACCTGGAAGGTTCTCCGTGGCCGGCCCATTTCGGGGGGCCCAGGGACTCCCCATGGCCTCACGGCCTGGCTCGCTTTGCCCGCAGATGGACCGCGCGGAGCACAAGGGGGAGCTGCAGGCCGACAAGATGATGAGGGCGGCCGCCAAGGACGTGCACCGGCTCCGAGGCCAGAGCTGCAAGGAGCCCCCAGAGGTGCAGTCTTTCAGGTAAGCACGTGGGTGCCCGGCCCACCCACCGCCCACCCTCCCTTCCCCTCCCCTGTCCCACCCGCCCGCCCGCCCAGCCTCGGTCCCCTGCTCCCTGTCCCACGGACCCTCCTCTCTCGCTGGCACAGACGTGCAGCCCCTGCCCAGCCCGCCCGGCGGTCTGTGAGCCTGTCTCGCTTTCCCTGCTGTCTCTCAGCCCCCAGCAGCTCCAGCTAAATTGTTGGTTCCTCTTGTTGAAGGAATGAGCCACCTGCCCCGGCCTTCCTCTCAGTCGTTGCTCATTGGGAGGATGGGCTGCGGGGTAAACAAGCCGGGCCCCCAGGCCCTCGGGGACGCGCTTTCTTGCCCCCCCAGGAGGGCCCGGGCCTCTGTCCTGGCCTCCCGCCCACGGAGGGCCTGCGTTTAGACTCGTGTCGTCCTCTCCGATAAGACGAAGGGAACGTTTAACATGTAATCTGTGTGACCGTGTCAGAACGCCTCCGTCTTTAACCAGCCGGGAATCTGAAATAAGCCCTACCCGTGGCCCAGAGGGCCTTCTACCCTGTTTCCCCGAAAATAAGACAGTGTCTTCTATTAATTTTTGCTCCCAAAGATGCGCTAGGTCTTATTTTCAGGGGATGTCTTATGTTTCATGAAGTAGGTCCTATTTTCGGAGGATGTCTTATTTTGGGGAAAACACGGTAAGCCCAGGCCCCTGGTTTCGACTAAAGGCCGCTGGTCCTGCTAACGTCCCTGGAGCAGAACTGATTGGGCGCCCCCTGGAGGCATTTGGTGATTCGGGTACTTTTCTTTTTATCCTCACCCGCAGATTTTTTTTCTTTTTTCTTTTTCAGAGGGGGGAGGAAGAGAGAGAGAGAGAGAGAGAGAGAGAGAGAGACAGAGACAGAGAGAAACATCAGTGTGAGAGAGACACTTCAATTGGTTGCCTCCTGCGTGCGCCCTCACCTGCAAGCCAGGTACATGCCCTCCACCGGGAGTCAAACCCAGGAACCTTCAGTTCGAGGGCTGGCGCTCTAACCATTGAGCCACCGGCCAGGGCAGGTTGGAGGCCTATTTGGTGGTCGCACAGGAAGGAGGGGTGGGGAGCTGTGAGGGGCATCTTAGGGGGCGGGGGCGGGGATGCGGCCTCACCCCCTCCCGCGCTCAGCATGGCCCCCGCGGTGCCGTCTGTGCGGGGAGGGCACAGCTCCCGCCCTAATGGCGTGGCCTTTGTCGCAGGGAGAAGATGGCTTTCTTCACGCGGCCGCGGATCCACATCCCCACGCTCTCCGCGGACGACGTCTGAGCTCCGCGAAGCGTTTTCCCCGGCCAGGGGCCTGCTGGGAGCGGGGCCCGGCCCCCAATATTTATGTGGTGTTATATGAAGGTTCTGCGTCCGCGTCCTCTAGCGCTCCTGTGGTGTGACGATGAAGACTTTTTTTTAGTTTGGGTTCTATTATTAAAAAAAAGAAAGAAGAAGAAAAAAGGAAAGAAAATACAAAAAAAAAAACCACACATAAAAAACAACCAGCATTAAAATGACAAGATTGTATAGTTTGTATATTTAGGAATGTATTTTTGAGAAAGAAAATTTACATGAACTAAAAGCAGTGTCCGGTGGCTGCTCTCCTTAAAACAAAACGGTTTAGATTTTTTTCTTTTTTTTTTGTACAGCTCTGCCTTCTAGAGTTTTCACGCAATAAGTCATAACGTTCTGGGGACGGTCACCCTAAAAGGACGCACAGCGGACCTCTCCCACCTAACCTGTTTTGTACAATATTTTAAAGCGCACAGCCCGCCTTCGGCGGGTCCCGGGGCGCCCGGGAACGTTCACGGGCTGTGACGACGTGTTTTTACGCGGCCACCTGAGGTGGAGCTGGCCACGGGCCTGCCCACGCCGGCTCAGATGCCCCGTGAAGCCACCGACGTGAGTGAGGGAGGGCTTTTCATGTGATCTCCATCAATAAAGTGGCCTTTCTGAAACGAATCTCCTCTCTCTCTCTTCCTCCCCCCACCCCAAAACACCACCCCTCACTTCACCTGTGATTCCCTGATTTTCCACTCCCCCCCTCCCAGCCCTTCAACCCCCCCCACCCTCCCACCCCCGTCCCGTCCAGGTGATAGTCTCATGTTTTGGCTGGGCTTGGCTGGGTTTGGTCTTTTGCTCACCCCTCCACTCCTTTGCTCATTAAATGAGAATGACCGTCACAGAGGACTGGAAGTCAGTCCTTAACAAGCAAGCAGCAAAGCCTCTTCCTCCTCCCGTTCTCTGACATAATCCTGGGCGTTTTCCTCCCCGCGTGTGGCACTGGCCGCCACGGCACAATCACTGGGCCGGCTAGTTACAAACACACACCCCTGGACCCCCGCCCCGGACCCTCACCCCGCCAGGGTGGGCCCGGCACTTGCTTTTTTTTTTTTTAGGTCACCTAGTTGGTGTCCAGAGAGTTGGAGAATTGGTTGATTGGAAAAGATTCCCCGTATTGTTAGACTTTTTTAAAAAATAAATATATTTTATTGATTTTTTTACAGAGAGGAAGGGATAGAGAGTTAGAAACATCAATGAGAGAGAAACATCGACCAGCTGCCTCCTGCACACCTCCTACTGGGGATGTGCCCGCAACCAAGGTACATGCCCTTGGCCGGGAATCGAACCTGGGACCCTTCAGTCCGCAGGCCGAAGCTCTATCCACTGAGCCACACCGGTTCTGGCGGCACTTGCTTTGATCCGTGCTTCACTGTCAGTCCAAAGCACTCCGCAGTTTGATGGACCCGCTGGTATGACATGAGAAGCCCAGGCAGAGATGGCGCATCCTACAAGAACGTCGCCCAGGGGTCGCTGACATGCATGGCCCTCTGCAGGTCACGGAGGGCCGTCCGGGAGGTGTGACGAGGGAGGAGCCTTCGCTTGGCTGCAGAGGTTTCCCCCACCTCTCCCTACGTCCCTCATCTGTTTCTTCTGTGGGAAGGTGCCCCCAGCGGCATAAAACCCACCGTTATTCCCCAGGGGGATCCCAGTGGATCCCATCAGATCCCTTCCCTGCGTCAGCCACCCGAAAATGGAAGAGTAGGTTTTCTTGCCCGGCTGGCATGGCTCAGTGGTTGAGTGTTGACCCCCGCACCAAGACGTCACTGGTTCCGTTCCGGGTCAGGGCACTAGCTAGGGTTGCGGGCTCGATCCCCTCAGGGGGCCCGAAAGGGCCGATCCGATCCATGTTGACGTTTCTCATTGGTGCTTCTC
Organism: Vespertilio murinus; assembly: GCA_963924515.1. Classification (NCBI taxonomy): domain Eukaryota; kingdom Metazoa; phylum Chordata; class Mammalia; order Chiroptera; family Vespertilionidae; genus Vespertilio; species Vespertilio murinus. The sequence continues at coordinate 7,200,440 of OZ004708.1, read as the reverse complement.
TGTGTCTCAAGTCAATAAAACTTCTCTTAAAAGAGTAGATTTTTTCTCTCTTCCCAAAGCTACTCATAGCCATGGTTCTGCTTCTGGGCCCAGCCCTGCAGAGGGAAACAGGTGGAACCAGCCAGGAAGTGGAGGGAGGACAGAGTCCCCTCGGGGTCTGAACTGATTGACACCAGAAGTTAACTGTGTTTGTAGTCTGCCTGGGGACCCCAGGGGAGAGTGCCCCGTTGGAACCCCGGGGGGGGGGGGGGGGGGGCGGCGGATGCAATGGGACTTGTTCCCTCAGCCACACCTTTATGTACCCAGCACACCGAGCCAGGGTCAGCCCCCACCCCCTGGGGCGGCAGCTGCTGGGAAGCAGAGCTGTGAATGGCGGAGGCTGCGTGGAGCACATGAGAAGTGTGTGCCGCTGTTGCAGAACGTACCAGGCGACCGGAAAGTACACACTGAAAACCGGGAGATTCAGGGGAAACCCTTCCCTTAAAGCAGCGAGCCCTGCTGGCTCAGGGCATTCCGCCATCCCAAGCCTGAAGCCCTCATACAAGATTACTCCTCACCTATATTCCCAAGTTTCTTTGTTTCCTAGCTACCGGGCTTCTGTGGCGGCTGTCACAGCCCCCCTTGAGTCGTTAGAATGGGGGAGTTAGAACGTATCTACTAGGAAGTGCCTGGCCTGGGTGGTGCCAGCGACCCCCCCCCCCCCCGCTCCACATTGGCCAAGCTGCCAAATTCGGGCCTGTGACCCTGCAAACTGGGAGCACCCTGGAAAAGACTTGCCTAAGGAAGGGGCGGTGACTTCATGATAGGCTCACCATGTGCACTGGGACACCGGTCACTGGCACAGATTCAGGTTGCTAGTGCCCCCCCCCTCCCCAACCAGGGTGGCCCCGATATTCCTCCTCACCAGGGATGTTTCAGCTGATGGAGCTTCTGTGGGGAGAGCCAGACCACCTCTTCCGAAGGCAGAAGGCCCTGCGCCTGCCCTGGCGTTGACGTCTCTATAAACAGTCGCTGGCCAAACACTAACACATGCATCCTGTTGTATGCAGAATAAATAAAGTCGCTCTGTGCAATCGTGCACACGTGTTCTCCAGAATCTTCAGGAAACAAGGAACTTAGAAATGTGAATTGCCCTGCTCAGGGTCACTCAGATCATTAATGGCCAGAGCTAGGGCACAGTCCGCTCTTTGGACTCCCCGAGTTCCCGTGTCTCCGTTCTGGTTTCGGTTTCACAGTGTTGTGGTCACGTGAGGCCCGAATCGAAGGGACTTTGAACATTGGGTTTTCAGGAATGAAACCGTGAAACCCCGTGGTGTCTCTGCATGGGGGTGTGGAGAAAGCGGGTGACTAGTATGCTAGTCTGAGAAAACCTCACTGGATCTGACTGTCTCGTTCATAAAACCAATTGCTGCCTTTTGGCTACCAATGTTTCAAAAATACATTTATTACATTGATTAGGGTGACATGGATCATGATACATGAAAATAGAGGTTTCAGGTGTGGGTTTCTATGTTACACGATCTGTTTATTGCACCATGTGCCCACCACCCAAAGTCAAATCTGTCACCTTTTTCTTTTCTTTTTAAAAAAATATATTTTATTGACTTTTTTTTAAATAGAGAACTAGAAACATCGATGAGAGAGAAACACCCATCAGCTGCCTCCTGCACACCCCTCACTGAGGACATGCCCCCAACCAAAGGTACGTACCCCTGGCCAGAATAGAACTTGGGACCCTTGAGTTCATAGGCTGACACTCCGTGCACTAAGCCAAACTGGTTAGGGCTCTTTTTTTTTTTTTCTTTTTAATTCAACTGCAAATCTTTTGCAATCCATTGGCTCCAGAGGTCAGCTGCATCCTGGCTCTATGTGCAGTGTGCCTGGTGTGAGCCGAGTCAAGAGTGCTCACAGGCACTCTTTGTGCTTCCTGCCTCTAAGAAAGCAGCCTCCCTGAGAATGGGGAGCTGTCTGGGTTACTTCCAGCTTGTGTTCCGGCGCCTGGAATAGTGCCGGGCATTTTAAGTGCACAATAAATGCTTGGTGAGTACGTACGTAAACAGATCGCCGAGTCCTGTGCCCATTTCACAGACGGGTAAACTGAAGCCTTTGAGAGACAGAAGCTGTAGGTAAGCGCCTCTGACTACACAGCAGCTCCGGTCCAATTCGCAAAGCGCTTCCCCAAAAGCCCAATCTCAGGCCTGCAGCCCCACTTCCCCCCGCTTCCCCCCCGCAGTGCGTCCTGGATCCCGCCAGGGGGCAGCAGAGGCTGCGGCGCCCCAGCAGCCTCGAGCCCGCGGGCGGGAGGACTTCCGCTTCCGGGAAGTGCTGGCTGTTTCCGCTTCCGGCTACTTGTCGCGGGAGCCGCGGACAGGAGGATGGACGGGCTGGTGGCTCAGTGCTCCGCGCGGCTGCAGCAGCAGGTCTGACGGCAGGGCCCGGAGAAAGGCGTGGAGGGGAGGGGGCGTCACCGAGGCGGCGGCTGAGACCTGGGGTGGAGAGAGAGAACCCGTCGTTCCCGGGCCCGCCGGACTGAGGTGCAGCGGAGCCGAGGGTCCCGCCCTCCGTGCACCCTCCACCCCCACGCCAGCACCTGCTGTTGGGCTGGAGTTCATCCCAGCCGCCCCTCGGGCCCCTCCTCCCGTTCCGTGGTGCTGAGCACGAGGAATTCTGAGAAGCCCGGGGACTTTGCTCGCTGCCGGCACTGGCGCCAGCGAATAGTGAAAGCGAAAGTTGGGCCGCCCCGTGACCTTTGGCGGGGAGGGGTGGGGGGGACAGTAGTTCCAGTTAAATGCCCACCACGTCCAGGGGATGGTCCGTAGCCCGCCCTCCGCGGGTCCCAGAGCTCACGCCGAGCCAGCAAACGGGCCGGCCGGCGGGGCTCTGGGCGCAGCGCTCGGGCAGCGCGGGGGGTGAGTGCTGCCGTGGTAAGAATTATAGGTGTGATTTCCGACGTGTTAGCTCAGCACCTGGGAGGTAATGTGTGCTTATTTATGCCAGCTGTGAGTTTTGTGTTTTTTTTTCCCCCAACTGTGTGGGTTTTTTGGGGGGGAAGAAAGGGGGGAGTTAGTTGTAGTTATGTCCTGGTAAACATTCTTACCTTTCAAGGGACGTCTCTCCCGCTCAGTAACAGCAGCTGGGTTGGAAGCTTTACTTCCTTGTGAATTGGCATGTCTTTGATTGTAGATTTTGGAGTAAAAAGCCAGGTCTGGGATCTAAGACACGAGATAAAAGGGGCCAGGCGGGGGTGGGGGGTGGGGGAATGGGAAGGTCATTTTGTCCCAGAAAGGGCAAACACTTGGGCCAAAGAAAGAAACCTTGGTGTGCTTAGCACTCGTATTTTCCTTTCACAACACAATTTTCCCGTATTGTCAAGGATAGCAATGTCATGGAAGAGCTGGAGGAAGGAAAGTCCGCCCCAACTTATCAAGGGGAAAGCCCTTCGTGCCTGTCGCCTCTGCCGGGCCGGCGGGCAGGGGAAAGGAGGAAGAACGTTCATGGTCCAGTTTATGGCATCACGGAGGTACTGGACCGAACAAAGTGCCTTTTCTTTTTATAGGAAAGAGAGATCAAGTCTCTGACGGCTGAAATCGATCTGCTGAAAAACGGTGGCTGTTTGGAAGCTTCTCCAAATTTGGAGCAGTTGCGGGAAGAAAATTTAAAGTTAAAGTATCGGCTGAATATCCTTCGGAAGGTGAGTCCCCGGTTCTGGTTTCGTTCTATGGTTTGAGTTATTGCTTCTTTAGAACTCGTTGTTAGGATTCGGAGCGTCGACCCTGAGGAATGTGGACAAAGGAGGAAAGAAAGCCTGCTCTTCTCCCTGCCGTAGACAGGCGAGGGTGAGTCACTGGTGCGAGTGATGGAGAAGTCGGTGCTGCATGTCCTCAGGGCTCTTAAAAACCTGTCATCATACTGACTGGTTGGCCAGCTTCAAGGTAGGGTTGAGACTTTTTTCTTTTTGAGACTTTTTAAAAATGTATTTTTACTGATTTCAGAGAGGAAGGAAGAGGGAGAGAGAGAAAAATCAATGATGAGAGAGAATCATAGATTGGCTGCCTCCTGCTTGCCCTCCCTACTGGGATCGATCCCACAACCCAGGAATGTGCCCTTGACCAGAATTGAACTTGGACCCTTCAGTTCTGAGCTCGACACTGTCCACTCCGATTAGGGCAAGACATTATTTTTTAACAGTTTAACAGAATACTTTCTGAATTTTAAGTAAGTGCCTCAATCAATGGGAAATATTTCAAAATACATCCACAGTCCTCTTCTGCCCCAAGTCGGTTATTTTACTATTTTATTTTTATATTTTATAGTGTCATAGTGGTTGGGTTCCTTTTCCACTTAATATTTCCAAACAATTCTTTTTCCCCCATGAAGCTTGTGCTGTATTTGTTATTTAATGACCTCACAGCCTAATAGTGTCTGTCAGTTCCGTCAGAAAGCTGAGCTTGCTTGGTTGGGTTTAATCGTTGGCCTGCCTTCCGGCTCTGCTGATGACACCTCCTTGGGGATGACCTCACTCTCGTGCCTGTTCTCCTGTGTGTGTACTGCTCTCAGCCAGGCTGGCTGGCACAGTCCTTTTTCCAAAGTCGTCTCATTTATTCATCTCAGACTCTGCCGGCCCTACTCCCAGAAATCTTTTATTGCCTCTGTGTGTTCTGTTCTGCTTCAGATAGCTTTGTCTTTCAGTCTTCTAAAATCACAAAATCTCTTATCCATGGAATCTTCCCCAAAATACCTTACCTTTCTGATTACCTCATTCTTTCCACACTTATACTCATTTCTCAATTGTATTTTTTTTTCAGTTTAAAAGTATTATTAAGTGCCTAATATGTGCTCATGACTATGTAACAGATACAAAGGACGTACAGTGTATTCTTTATTTTTTTAAATAAATCTTTATTGTTCAGATTATTACAATTGTTTCTCCTCTCCACCCAGTCCCCATCCCACCCTCTGCCCTTACCTACCCCACCTCCTCATCCATAGGTATATGATTTTTGTCAAGTCTCTTCCCATACCCCCCACACAGACACCCCTTTCCCCCTGAGAATTATCTCCTCACATTTTATGCCCCCGATTCTATTATACTCACCAGTTTATTCTGTTCATCAGATTTTTAATTCACTTGACTTTTAGATTCACTTGTTGATATGTATTTGTTGTTCATAATTTTTATCTTTATTTTTTTCTTCTTTTTCCTCTTTTTAAAGAACACCTTTTAGCATTTCATATAATACTGATTTGGTGGTGATGTACTCCTTTAGCTTTTTCTGATCTGTGAAGCTGTTTATCTGCCCTTCAATTCTGAATGATAACTTTGCTGGGTAGAGTAATCTTGGTTGTAGGTTCTTGCTATTCATCACCTTGAATTTTTCTTGCCATTCCTGTCTGGCCTGCATGGTTTCTGTTGAGAAATCAGCTGATAATGTATGGGTGCTCTCTTGTAGGTAATTAACTGTTTTTCTCTTGCTGCTTGTAAAATTCTCTCTTTGTCTTTTGCTCTTGGCATTTTAATTATGATGTGTCTTGGTGTGGTCCTCTTTGGATTCCTTTTGTTTGGGGTTCTGTGCGCTTCCTGGACTTGTAAGTCTATTTCACCAGTTGGGGGAAGTTTTCTGTCATTATTTCTTCAAATAGGTTTTCAGTGTTTTGCTCTCTTTAATTCTGATGTTGTTATGCTTGAAGTTGTCCCAGAGACTTCTTACACTATCTTCAACTTTCTGGATTCTCTTCTCTTCTTCCTTCTGGAGGAGTGTCCTTTGCCTCTTTATATTCCAAATCTTTGACTTGATTCTTGCCTCCTTCTAGTCTGCTGTTGGGTCTTTGTATAATATTTTTTATTTCAGTCAATGTATGTTTAATTTCTAGTTGGTCCTTTTTTATCCTTGAGGGTCTCGTTAAATTTATTGGCCTTTTCTAGGAAATTCTTGAAAAACCTTATAACCATGGTTTTGAACTCTATATCCAGTCTTTTGTTCTCCTCCATTTCTTTCATTTGAGATCTATTTTTTCTCGGCATTTTCTCTGCTTCCCTGAGTTAGTAGGGTAGCTTTGTGGGCCTGGGTGTCCTTTATGGTTCAATGGATCAGCCTCCCAGTTATCTGATGTGGACACTCTTGGTGCACCCCTTTGTGGACTGTGTGTATACCCTTGTTGTAAAGTCTTGATTGTTGGTGTCACTGGGAGGAATTGACCTCCAGGCCAATTGGCTGTGAGGACCCGCTGTGTCTCTAACGGAAGAATTGCTGTGCTGGAGACACGTTTATGGGGAGGACTTGTTCCCATAGGGCTTTGGGGCTCACTGAGTCTGCCTCTTGAATGTGTCCCTTATGAGAGTAGTTGAAATCTGGTGTCGTCTCATACTGACCACTAAATACACTGGTTTCTGGATCTCCAATGGGGTGCAGTTCAGCTACTGTCTGAGGCCACCCAGCAGGAGCTACCGCAAGAACTACCGTATTTGCCAGCGTATAAGACGATTTTTTGGCCCTGAAAAATACGTATTTGCCGGCGTATAAGACGACTGGGCATATAAGACGCCCCCCTAACATTTCCACTAAAAATACAGAGTTTGTTATATACTCGCCGTATAAGACTACCCCCCACTTGGAGGCATATTTTTCAGGGCCAAAAAATCATCTTATACGCCGGCAAATACGGTAGTTTTCTCCCTTTTGCTTGGGTCCTCAGGATGTCACTAGGCTGGGGCGTGGCTAGCAGCAATGGCTGCCGTCAGCCTTCCCTGCCTTTCCACGCTTTCAAGTCCCTGCGTCTCCCCCCCCCCCCCCCTCCGGCGCAGTAAACTGATTACTGTGCCCACCTCTGCAGACAAGTCACCCTCACTTTCGGACCTGATTGCCGATAGACCAGCTTCTCCCCGTAGGGGCCTGGGTCCCCAGGGTGACCCCAGAAACTGGATTTCAAAGTGATTGGGAGCTTGCTTCCCTTCGGGTTGAAATAAAATGCCACGCGTCCAGTCGCCCGCCACCAGCCCGATTCCCGAGCCTCCGTGCCCAGGCTTTTCGGTTTTTCAGCGCTTGTGCCCCTTTCTCTCTCAGCCTGCTTTCCCGAGGTTCTGGGTGACAGACCTTTTGTCTTTAGTTGCAGTTTTGGAATTGTTGTACGAGGCGGCAGATTAGTTGTTTACTTTTGCCGCCATCTTGGTTTTTTTCGTACAGTATATTCTAATAAACATGCCCCTGATTCAGATTAGCTCTAGTGTGTGCGTATGAGAACCCTGCCAGTGTAATGTGGGTGGCACGGTGGTTCTTTCACAGACACACTGAGTAACAGCTCCTGGCTGAACATAAGGTCCACAACAGAAAATAGCAAGCCAGAGAAGGAAAAAAGTACTGTGTGGGAAGCCCATTCACTCCGCCTTCTATTCCTGAGCACTCTGGTCACGTGCTCTGACTTAGAAACACATATTGGATGGTTTACCTCCGAGGCATTCCACCGTTGTTTTCATTAACTCAGCAGCTTCAACTCTTCCTTTTCCCCTTTTCATTAAGCTGTCCTTATCTCTCTTTAAGATGAAGTCTCATGTTTTTAAAAACTACGTTTTTATTGATTTCAGAGAAGAAGGGAGAGGGGGAAAGAAAGAAATATCAATGATGAGAGAGAATCATTGATCGGCTGCCTCCTGCACACCCGCTACAGGGGATTAAGCCTACAACCCAGGCATGAGGCCGAACTGGGAGTTGAACCGTGACCTCTGATTCATAGGTCGATGCTCAACCACTGAGCAACACAGGCCAGGCTAGGCTCATTTCTTGACACAGTGCTACTGAAGTCATAGCTTTATTATTTTTGCCATTGTTATTGCCATCATTGGCATTTTGATTAACATTGAAAGCATGTAAGTTCAGTCACCATTTTTTTTTACCTGTTGCATAGCAGGTACAATGCTAGGTGTCAGGGATGGAGCCATGAGTAATTATTTCTCCTGCCTCCAGGAGTCTGGTAGTGGAGACACATAATTCTGAGAAGGTGTGATAAGTGTAGTAATAGAGGTTACTAATTATATACCATCTTAAATTAAGGTATCCCACTTCACAGAAAATGAGAAAAGGGAGGTAGGAGTAGGCCAGCATGGGATTATTTAACAGTAAGACAAAAGAGCCTGTTTTTCTGATATTTAGATATTACCTATCATTTCATGCCTGGGAGAGGTCAACATTTTAATTAAGAGAAAACATAAATACCTTTTTTTACTATTATTGTTTTTTCATTACAGTTTACAATTCAGTATTATTTTGTATTAGTTTCAGGTGTACAGCATATTGTTAGATAATCATATACTTTACAAAGTTTTTTTACTTGTTTTTGCCCATAGAGTTTTTACTTCCAGCATTTGATATATGTCAAATTTTATACTATTTTTTCAGAACTCTAGAGGAGCTAAGAAGATTTGGTCAGCTCTTCTCTCGGTTTCTGTTCTGATAAGATAACTGTAGACAGAGAACTTGGGGGCTTTCCTGTTTCTGTCGTACATGTTCTGTGGGTAGCCTTGTCCTGTTACGTTGCCTAGCATACCCCAGACCGGGGAGCACCGCCTTGTGAGTGTATGTTATCTTTGGTCTTCTCAAGACATTTGAAGGTTTCTCAAGATATTTAGGAAAATTTTATATGATAATTTAATATTTTATTTACATATTTTTATCCCCCCAGAGTCTTCAAGCAGAAAGGAGCAGACCAACTAAAAATATGATCAACATCAATCGCCGCCTGCAAGAGGTCTTTGGCTGTGCCATTAAGGCTGCGTATCCAGATTTGGAAAACGCTCCTCTGCTAGTGACACCGAGTCAGCAGCCCAAGTTTGGGGACTATCAGTGTAACAGTGCGATGGGTATCTCTCAGGTGAGCGCATTGTGATGGGTTGTTCTGGGTGATGTGATTTTCTTACACGTTAGCTAGCTCATTTCCTTCCGTGTAAATAATGGCAAATTTTTGTTTTCCTCAACAAAAATAACATTTCCCACAATTCTGAACAACTTGAGAAAAGGGATTTTTTCCCCCCAATTTTTAAAAAGCACAGATTTGAATACTCAATTAAATTTTATAAGTATTCCCAATATTTAAGGGCAATAGTAGGTACTGTTCTGTTTTTGTACTTGCCTCCGGTTGCAGCCAGGGTCGCTGTGTGTTTCTGGTGAGTGTTAGAGGGTGAAGAGTAAAAGTTAGCCATTTACCATCCAGCATTTCCATCCAATACTTGATGCACCTGTGGTGGCTTTGAGGTGGGCTGATGGATTTCACGTCCAGTCAGAATTCCCTGTTTTTTACAGCTGCCTTGTCTAATGTGTTTGTGGCTAATTGCCCAACTTTGGGACTTTTTGCTTTTCTTTCTTTGTTGAATAGAAAGCGTTCAGCTAAAGTGTTCAAACCCTTCTTTCCCCCCTCCAATAATGTGTGTCTTCATTGGGTTATAAGGGTTGTTGTTATTACCCAACATTGGAACACTCATGATTTGGAAATTAGAAATGTAAATATCTTGGAAAGAGGGTAATAACTAAAGTCTTTGTAAAAATGTTATAGACATGTGTGGCAGCTCATTCTGAAGTGGCTGTCACGTGGTTTGGGCACTTTGTGTTCCTCATGAGACTGCTGATACTTGATGCTTTAATCTGTCCAAATACAAGGTCGTTGGATTTCTCCACTCTGCCTTTTGATTGGTCTGTGTGTCAACTGCATCTAATGCTTTGTCAGTTGTGCATTTCTGAGTAACTTGCTGAAACCAGTTGTATAATGAATCGTTTTGTTTTATATTGTAGATGCTCAAAACCAAGGAACAGAGAGTTAATCCAAGAGAAATTGCCGAAAACATTACCAAACACCTCCCAGACAATGAATGTATTGAAAAAGTTGAAATTGCTGGTCCTGGTATGACAATGTTACCCTTTTTAAGTAGTTGTATTGATACTGAGCCCTTTTTGGAATGAAAATGAAAACCATTTTAAAATATAAATGTAGGATTAAGACTTGTATACTGAACAAGATGGTGAAAGCACCTTGGATTGAGAGTTAGGAAACTGAGGTTTTAGTCTAGACTTAGCTGCCTGATGTTAGGTGAATTTCCTTTACCTCTCTGTGATTCAGGGTTTTTTTGGTGTGTTTTTTGTTTTGTTTTGTTTTGTTGTTGTTTTTTCAGCAAAAATATAGATAGTGGCAGACAAATCTATGGCTAAAAGCCTGTATATTTTTTGTTATGAGGTGACCAGATCTTTTGCTGAGAGTGAAGGGGCCTGAGTTAAGTCCGCTCTCAGACAGTGGTGAGGTCTGGATAGTGCTGAAAGGAGCTGACAAGGGCCTCCAGTCAAGGCCCAGCGGTACTGGAATCCTGAAGAGTTTTTACCAAAGCCAGGTTACTCTGTGGAGCCAGCATAAGTGAAATCCAGAAGGTCTTGGGAGATAGGAGGCTGTCTGATTTTTTTTCTCCTCTCTGCTGTTCATTAGGTTTTATTAATGTCCACTTAAGAAAAAACTTTGTATCAAAACAGTTGACCAATCTCCTAGTGAATGGTGTTCAACTACCTGCCCTTGGAGAGAACAAAAAGGTATATGAACAATTTTTAGTTGACATACTAATGTAATACTTAAGACTGTGTGAAAAGTGCTGTAACTGGGAATGGCTTTTCTCATTGAGATTTCATCATTCATATGTGAGATTATGACCATAACTACAGCATAGCCTTTTTTCTGGATCTTACTTGTTAACATGATTTTTCTTTTCACTTTATTTCATAAGACATTTGAAGTAGCCAGCTGATGTTTTTGAGATGTTGCTGAAACAAAGTATAGATAATTTGTATAAACAAATTTGATTCTTTTTTAATTAATTATGAACAGGTAAATTCATCAGAAAAACAATGCAGTTGAAGTACAAGCCAATGAGTAGAGACTTACTGTTTAAGTCTGAGTTTGTTATTACCTATTACTAATGAATGTGTTAGCAGAATAAAATGTTTCTGCCCCATTTAAAAATTTACTTTTATTGAATGTATTCAATATATAATATTATGCAGATATATGTGTACATGTTACTTTTATTTATTTATATGTTGTGATATGATTGCCTCCATACCTGTATTTATCACATTACATAATTGTAGTACAACATTGTTATCTATAAAAATTTCTCTTTTTATTTTCTATTCCAGGTTGTAGTTGACTTTTCCTCTCCCAACATAGCCAAAGAGATGCACGTAGGTCATCTCAGGTCAACTATCATAGGAGAGAGCATGTGCCGCCTCTTTGAATTTGCAGGATATGATGTGCTAAGGTATATACTCTTGTCTTTGGAGCATTCTATAGAAAAGGACAATGTCATTTGAGAAAGAATCTTTGACTATATCAGTGTTTCATGGGTGTGGTTCTGTTCTTAACCATCAGTAGGCTTTTAAAAAAATCATGTCCTGGGCCTCTCCTCTGAACTAATAACTGTGGGTGGAACCAAGGAAAAGGTACCCCCTGCCCATTCATTCCACAAGTATTTCTTGAGTGCCGTATAGTAGGGGTTTATATTCTAATGGGAGGAGAGAGGTAGGCAAGGGACTTACAGGCTGTGGCAGGAAATTGGGACTTTATTCCTACGTGTAATAGGAAGCCACTGGAAGGCCTTAATTAGCAGAACCAAGTATAGACATACCTTGGAGACACTGCAGGTTCCGTTCCAGACCATCACAATGAGCAAGTACCACACTAAAGCTTTTCATAACCTTTTTGCTGGTGGAGGGTCTTGCCTTTGATTTTTAAAAAATGCAACTTGGCCTAGCTGGTTTGGCTCAGTGTATAGAATGTCAGCCCACGGACTGAAGGGTCATGGGTTCGATTCTGGTTAAGGGCATATATCTTGGTTTCAGGTCTGATTCCTAGTAACCAATCTGTCTGATATTGATGTTTCTGTCTGTGTCTCTCCCCCTCCCTTTCACTCTCTCTAAAAAAAAAAAAAATCTATCTATATATATATATAGATAGATAGATAGATTTATATATATATAAAAGCCTAAGCGACCGTTATGACTGAACGACTGGTCACTATGATGCTCATGACCACCAGGGGGCAGGCGTTCAACACAGGAGCTTCCCTTTGGTGGTCATTACACTCCCACAGTGGGAGCGCCACTCAGCCAGAAGCCAGGCTATGGCTGGCAAGTGCAGCAATGGTGGGGGGAGCCTCTCCTGCCTCCGGGGCAGTGCTAGGGATCAGCGAACTGAGTGGTAAGGAGTGAGGGGTCCTGGATTGTGAGAGGCATGCCCAACTGCCAGATGTCCGACTACAGGGATCAGGCATAAACTGGCAGTTGGGCATCCCCCAAGGGGTCCCAGATTTCAAGAGGGTGTAGGCTGAGCTAAGAATCCCGCAGGTCCCCACACACATACTTTCCATGCACGAATTTCATGCACTGGGCCTCTAGTAAGTAAATAAAAAATGCAACTTCTGTGAAGTGCAATAAAGCATGACACAATAAAATGAGGCATGTCTCTAATCTACTTAAATATTACTCTGACTTCCAGGCAAAGAAGGGATTACTATAGTGATAGATCAGAAGGCTATTATAATAATCCAGTTAAGATGTGATGTGCTGGTTTGAAACTGGTTAAAAGCAGTGAGAAATGAGAAGTGATTGGATTGGCATAGGTTTTGAAGAATTTTGTCCATTGACATTTGAGAGCCACTGGTACAAATTACACTGAGATAATTAGTTAAAAAGTTAAATTTTCATAGGATTGTAATGACCAGCGTTGGCTCACCTATCACTGCCCCAGTTAACTACACAATAAGCAGATCACAGTCCATTGGTAGAGACTTCATTCATTCAGCAAATCATGGAGACCTGTTGTACTCAGTCTGCTACTGGATGTATAGGCACCTAAATATTAATGATTCTCATTTCAAAATTATTTTTTGTTCTTTGATTGGTATCAGAATAAACCATATAGGAGATTGGGGAACCCAGTTTGGCATGCTCATTGCTCATCTGCAAGATAAATTTCCGGATTACCTAACAGTTTCACCTCCTATTGGGGATCTGCAGGCCTTTTATAAGGTTTGATATCATTTATTATATTTGTGTGTTTACCATTCCTCATAATTATTCATTTTCCTTAGGGAGTTTAGAATGGTGTTTGAAGCTGCTGTGGTTCTAAATAAAAGTTGCTAAGCAGCTCCCTGCCCCTTAAACATTCTGTGCTGTTGTATTGGTGTATGCTAAAATTAAATTTTCCCACTTTACCCATTGCTAAGTGAATTTAGGAGTTAACCAAAATGCATTTTAGTATTTGAAATGTTTTTCTACCCTCTTTCAGTATTTAAAATCTTTTTGATGCTGTTGTTTTCTCAGTTTTATATATTTTGAAAATGTTATTAAGTATATGAAAGAACAGTTTCTAGTTTTTATTTATTTTTTTATTTCTTTAAATATATCTTTATTGATTTCAGAGAGGAAGGGAGAGGGAGAGAAAGAATAGAAACATCGATGATGAGAGAGAATCATTGATTGGCTGCCTACGCACATCCCCTATTGGGGATCAAGCTTGCAACCCAGGCATGTGCCCTTGACAGGAATTGAACCTGGGACGCTCTGTCCACTGAGCCAAACCAGCTAGGGCTGGAAGAACAGTTTTTAAAAGACACCGTCACTGCCCTGGTCTGTGTGGCTTGGTTGGGCATCATCCCATGTACCAAGAACTTGGTGTTTTGAATCTCCATTGGGGGCCATGCCTGGGTTGTGGGCTTGATCCCCAGTAGAGCGCATGCAGGAGGCAGCCAACTTATGTTTCTATCTTTCTAAAATCAACTTTTAAAAAACATTAAAACTTTTTTTTATAAAGTTTACCATAAATCCTACCTTTAAATCAATCTTCTTTGATGTTTTGGCTTATCCATAAATTTATTACATTATTTGTAATCTGTATATCTAAAAGCCTAAGAGACCAGATGACAGACTAGTAGCTATGATGCACACTGACCACCAGGGGGCAGACACAACACAGGAGCTGCCCCCTGATGGTCATTGTGCTCTGAATAATGAAGCAAATCATTAATGCAAGAAGATATTCAAACTACATTGCTAAAATTTCACAACTATAGTGTAAAAAAAAAAAAAAAGTCCTGTATTTCCCATTTTTGTTAAAACATAGGCGTGTATTTTCAAAGAAATGTCTAGAATTATATACCAAAGTTTTGTTATCAATGGTTAGTTTGGGGTGGGACTAACTATATATATATTTCTTTTCTTTACAGTAAGCATGTGTTGCTTATAAAATTAAAATAAAACAGTGAAAATAATTTTATTTTCAATTAAAAAAATATGCAGTCCCTAACTTGTTTGGCTCGGTGGATAGAGTGTCAGCCTATCTGAAGGGATCTGGGTTCAATTCCAGTCAAGGGCACGTGACCAGGTTGTTGGCTCAATTCCCAATAGGGGACATGCAGGAGGCAGCTGATCAATGATTCTCTGTCATGATTGATGTTTCTCTCTCCCTCTCCCTCTTCCTTCCTCTCTGAAATCATTTAAAAAATACATATGGTCAGGACCGCATCTAAATGGAAAATAGAGTCCAGTAAAACCAGACCTATTAGCTGTTCTTTATTATTCCACTGGAACACAAAAGCATTGGTGTGAGTAGGCTTTTGTGAATTAGAAAAGTTAGAGGTAGTACTCTGAGGAGAATTTTGTATTTTCAAGTAAATGATTTCAGAAGAAATAATAGCAGTCTTTGACATGTTCGTTTGTAACAATATTATTGACTATGAGATAGACCACTTGTTCTGGTTTCCTAGCTTTTCACTTCCTCACTCTTTGGCTTTTTGGTGGGTTTTGGTTTTTTTGGTTGTTGTGGGTTTTTAAAATTTTTTTAATTTCTTTAAATTTTTTAAATTTAGAAATGAGCAGATGCTTAATCTAGAATATGAGGTTGGCTCTTTTTATAAACCTTATTTTTCTTTATTTAAATACAGGAATCCAAAAAGAGGTTTGATACTGAGGAGGAATTTAAGAAGCGGGCGTACCAGTGTGTAGTTCTGCTCCAGAGTAAAGATCCAGACATCATCCGAGGCTGGAAGCTTATCTGTGATGTTTCCCGCCAAGGTGAGCTTCTGCGCTTGGCTCACTCACTCAGCAAGGACTGCTGCGGGTCGTTTTCTTGAGTCTTTACTCAGATTTGATCTTAAGTGACATGTTAAGCTTTCAAGGACTGGCAAATAGACTTTTAACGCAAGTTCATTAAGATAAGCAGGTAGAAATTTTAACTTTCTCAGAAATCAGAAAAAATTGATCAGGAAAGAAAGTGGAAAGAAAAAGAAAAGACCCCTAATTCACGTAGCAACCAAAGCTATACAACCCCTGGGAATAAGTTTATCCAGAGATGTGTAGGAGTGAAACGAAGAGAAATACACAGCAGATGTATAGAATGTTTAAATGGAGTATCATGCAAAGTCCCCTACTTGCTGAAATTCATTTGTCATTTTAAGACAATTTCAAGTTTTCAGACTTGACAAGGTAATTGCAGAGGTCACTGAAGAATAAACGAACACCAGTAGCCGGTAAGCCTTTGGAAAGGAAGCCTGATAAGGGCTGTTTGTGGCACTGGGTGTAAGATGTTTGACAATGCTGCTGTCGGTCCTACGGCGTCACTGACGCCTGGCTGCACAGACAGTTAAATGATGCAAACGAGGAAGAGCTAAAAGGAAATTGAGTAAATATTTGATCTTCAAATAGGAAAGGCTTTCTTTTTTTTTTGTTCTTATTTAACTTTTTGAAAATAAAATTTTTTTTAATTACACAAGAAGTATATATTCTTTGTAGGAAAAATGTAATTGTGGACAGGAATAAGAAAAAATTACCTATAGTCCCACCCACTGTTAATATTTTGATGTGTGTTTTATCATATTGCCACATTTTCAAAATGGCAGTATGTATATAATGTTCTGTATCAGACATTTTTAAATATATTTTTCTTCTTTCCAAATGGTTTAATTAAACAATAAAGTTATTTTACTGTGAGATGCATGTTTCCTCTTTGTTTAAATTCTTAACCATTTTCTTCACTTGGTGACTTTTTCCCCTAGAGTTTAATAAAATCTACGACGCGTTGGACATCTCTCTAATAGAGAGGGGGGAGTCCTTCTATCAAGACAGGATGAATGACGTGGTAAAGGAATTTGAAGATAAGGGTAGGTGCTGCTTTTTATTTTAACTCATTATGGGAATTTTCAGCAAAGGCTAAAGGGGAGAGAAATTACAGTGCCCCGCCCCACTGCATGTACTTGTTACCCAACCTCAGCAATTACGAACACAGGACAACCTTGTTATGTCTGTCCACTGCTTACATCATGTAATTTCACTAGTCAACGAGCAGGCTCTTCCCTCCCTCTCCAGAATCACAGTACCATTATCTCTCCGTGAAAATGAATGATAATTTCTTATATTATTAAGTGGTTCATCAGAGTTTAAATATCCCACATTGATTCATAATCTACTTAAATCATGAAGTGTTGTGTTTTTGTGGAGTTTCTTTCAGAGTCTGAACGTTACATTTGTTTAAAATATATCTTAATCTGTAAATCCATGGGTATCTCTTCCTCCTTTTTTCCCCTTTTGTTGTTGGAAGAAACTGAGCAATTTGTTTTATAGAATTTCCCATATGGTGCTATTTAACATAATTCCCCTCTATTTAAAAAAGAGGCTTGATTAAGTTCTGGTTTGTGTTTTCCTTCCTTATTTTGTCTTTTATTTGCAAGAACATAAACAATGTCTGGTTGGCTCTTTTTGTGATACTAAGATGGATTCCGAGGGTTCAGGGGTTGTCACCTGATCTATCTTTAAATTTCCCCACTAGACTTTCCCCAGAGATTTTAGGAGCTATTGATGATGATGGCTTTGATCCATTACTTCATTAGAGTTTGGAAAATGGTGGTGTTCTGTCATTCCTTTGTTACCTGCAATTTCTCGTGTGCAGAACTTTGTCACATAATTTTGGTTACTCTGATGTACAGTTTATATGAGACAGTAAAATGCTTGATTTTATTTTTTTATCAATTTTCAGAATAATAAATTAGTTTCTTAGCCTCTTCCAGATATGACAACTGTGTTGTTCCTAGCATTATTATAAATGAGGTTTAGTATATTTTATATTTTTCAATCACTTGGTTTATTATTTTTTGTAACACTCAAATTATTCCATTTTTGGCTAATGGATTTTAGAGAGAGAGAAACATCGATTGTCTCCTCTACACAGCCCAAGTGGGGATTGAACCCACAACCTGGGTATGTACCCTGACCAGAAATTGAACTGACAACCTTTCAGTGCATGGGACAATGCTAACCAACTGAGCCCCACCGCCCAGGGCGGGATCATACTTTCATTTTATTTTTTAAATTTTTATTTAGTGACTGATTGATTTTAGAGAAAAAGAGACAAATTGATCTCTTGTTTCACTTATTTGTGCATTCTTTGGTTGCCTCTTGTATGCACCCTGACCAGGGATAGAACCTATAACCTTGGCGTATCAGGACAGTGCGCTAACCAATGGAGCTACCTGGCCAGGGCTGAAACCATACTTTTAACATAAAATTTTAGCTCATTTGGTTAGAGAGTGGAACTGATATTCCAAGGTTGCTGGTTCAATTCCCTGTGAGAGCAAATACAAAAATCAACCAATGAATGTTTAAATAAGTGGAACAAACTGATGTTTCTCTCTCAAAAAAAAAAAAGATAAAAATTTTAAATCTCTTTAATGAGAAAAGAGGCACAGAGAATGTAGTAACTTCCTTAGGTCACATGGCTAACCCCATATAATAAAGATGTGATATGCAAATTGACCCTCATGCCCTCACACAAGATGGCCACCCCCATGTGGTCATAGATGGCCAGCGGGGGAGGGTAGTTGTGGGGGACCATGCCAATGGGGGGAGAGCAGTTAGGGGCAACAAGGCTGGCAGGGGAGGGCAGTTGGAGGCGACCGGGTTGGCAGGAGAGGGTAGTTGAGGGTTACTGGGCCAGCAGGGGCGGGCAGTTTGGGGCCAACAGGGGAGCAGTTAGGCATCTTTCAGGCTGGCAGGCAGGCAAGCAGTTGGGAGCCAGCAGTCATGGATTGTGAGACATCCCCTGAGGGGTCCCAGATTGGAGAGGATGTAGGCTGGGCTGAGGGACCACCCCATTCCCCCAACACACACACACACACACACACACACACACACACACACACGAATATTGTGTGCCGGGCCTCTAGTAAGTGATAAGTCTGAGAGTCCCACTGAGGCAGTTTTTAGCCACCATTTTATATTGCCTTTATTTAACTAAGCATCAGTTTCTTAAACTTTAAAAAAGCAAAAATTATAGTATTTATTGCACCTAGCATAGTATTTGGCACACTGTAGCACTCAAATATAGCTGTTAGTATTATCATCATTTTCTTTCAACACTTTTTAAGAGGCAGTGATAGAAATTGCATCTCTGTCCTAGAATAGGCTATAGTTCCAGCTTGAAAACAAAGCATGGATTTACATGTGCCATTTTGCAAGATGCATAGGTCACAGAGAGAAAAAAATCATGTAATGTCCGAGCTCTCTCATAAATACCATGTAATGGCTGAGCATTTACATTCTTTCAGGGTTCTTCTAACATTATTAATAAAGACTCTTCTTCTAGGATTTGTGCAAGTGGATGATGGGAGAAAGATTGTATTTGTCCCGGGATGTTCCATTCCTTTAACCATAGTGAAATCAGACGGAGGCTATACCTATGATACATCTGACCTGGCTGCTCTTAAACAAAGACTAATTGAGGAAAAAGCAAATATGATTATCTACGTGGTGGACAGTGGACAAGTGAGTTTGTAGATTCGTACGTGTTCTTACATTGATTAGAGACGAGACAGTCTGGCGAGGTTTGTGGCATTTGGCACTTGAAGACTAAATTTTCCCCAAAGGCTAACGTTCAGAACACTATTTGTCACGTAGGAGAAAAAACGGGGTTTGGGTTGGCCATACTTGGCTGCTTCCCTGCTCTTCAGCTTGTCCCCGTAAACAGAAAACTGTTACTTCTGCCTCTCAGAGACCATTCCCACCTGACATGGTGATGTGTGGCAGAAATTTAATTGAAATTAGTGTACATGAACCTGCCCTAAATCCGGTTGCTTTTAAAACCTTTGGACATAGAAAGTGTGGCAGTCCTGCTCTCACCATTTCTCATCTGGAGGTAATAAAAATAGCTTTACTAGTATATTACATTTGCCTTGCAAGATTGGTGAGAGATTTGAATTTTATAAACCTTTATCCTTAAGCATAAGAGCTGTAAATCTTTTTATTATAGAAAGTTTACCAAGTAATTTTCTATTTCTGTTTCTTTGCAGGCTGTACATTTCCAGACAATATTTGCTGCTGGCCAGATGATTGGCTGGTATGACCCTAAAGTAACTCGGGTGTATCATGCTGGATTTGGCGTGGTGCTGGGGGAAGACAAGTAAGTCTGGAAAACCTAAGAGGGTAGTGATACACGGGACTACCCAAATTTCTTTAGAAGAGGCTGTATTTCATTCGATTACCATGTTAGAGTTTTATTTTTATTTATTTATTTATTTTATATAAATCTTTATTACTCAGATTATTACAATTGTTTTCTCCTTTTTCTCCCCCAAAGCTCCCTTCCACCCAGTTCCCATCCCACCCTCTGCCCTTACCCCCTCTCTCCTCCCCATTGTCTTCATCCATTGGTTATACGATTTCAATCCAGTCTCTCACTGCACCCTCACCCCCTTATCCCCCTGATAATTATCAGTCCACTCCCTTTCTTTGCTCCTGATTCTACTATATTTACCAGTTTATTCTGTTCCTCAGGTGTTTTTTTTTCTTCTTTTTTCCTTTTTTTTCCATATATGAATTTCAAGTGGGACACTCTCTCCCGTTTGTTTTTGTAGGGAAATACAACAAAGTGTTCTGTAGCAAATGGCTGCAGACTGTCCAAATGTCTCAGAACCACATGAATAGAACCCACTCCTCCTCCGGTTAACACCGAGAGCCGCCGCCCCCCCCCACCACCACCCACCACTCTCCCAGGTCACACGGCTCTCTCGGGGCACATGGCTTCCCCGGGTCCATGTTAGAGTTTTAAAAGCCAACACTTTTTTAAGTCTATGTACGTACTAATGATGAACCCAGCTGAGCTATTTTGTATGTATGTACATCACTGCCAGAGGATGTAAAAAGTTGAATGAAAACCAAACTATAGAATGAATAGTTTTCATTCCCACAGATCTAAATTGTAAATTCTATTACGGTACCTCCTTAGATTTCTAACAAAATATTCAACAATATATTTCAAGCATTTTTTAAATGTCTGAGTTTTAAGGTTCACAGCTTCCATTTTTATGCTTATCTCAAAAATATTTTTGAGACATACATGTTAATATTCGTATTTTCAGTTTTTCTATAATCCAGTTCTTTCCCCCCATTTTGCTTAACTTTTATGAAATAAAAGGGTAAATACAAGCAAATATTTATATACAGTATTCATCAATTCCAAGGCACAAAATTTTTTTAACGTTTTACATTCAGTAGAGATTCATTAGCTATTTAATATGTCTTTAAAATCTGTGGCATTTTAGATTTGGCGACACAGCCCACATACTACCATTAAACAAAGACAGTAATGCTTACAATGACCACATGAAGTAGCTCTGGCTCGAGATACTTCACTAGCCAGGTACAAAAGCCCCAGTTAACATCAAAGGCAGGTAGGTGTGTCAAAGTATTATTTTAGATGCAGATTATCTGGAGATCATAGGCCTTGTAGACATCACCAGCAAGCATGTGTAATTATAGTGTATGAACTTCTGTAGAGCTGCACATTTCTGGGATCAGAAAACACTGACTGGGACCTCATGATGCTCTTGGTCCCTAAGAAAGTGCTGAGAAACTAACCAGTGAGTTGAGTATTGCTTACAGCATCTTAGTTTCTTAACTGTTGAATGTTTAGATGAACATTTAGATGATTATTCCTATAGTTAGGTGACATTATTAAATTTGCTTTTATTTTTTATGTTTATCACCAAAATATATCTTGACATTTAACTTCCTTATGTAATGGCTATGGGGTTTTTGTGGTGATGGTTTTCTGTTTCTGCGCTCTCAGCATCATGTAATTATGGCAGCTAGACCATTAAAAATGAAGACGAATTTCAGTGATGGTTAACCACTTTCACCAGCTCCACGGAGAATCGCTCTGCTTCAGATGATAGGCTCCTTCGGGAAAAAGCTGTTCTAGGTACCGTCATGCACACACCTTGGAGCGTCCAGCTGATGCAGTGTGCAGCAGGTGCTCAATAAACTGGCTTCCAGCCCTAACCAGTTTGGCTCAGTGGATAGAGTATCAGCCTGCGGACTGAAGGGTCCCAGGTTCCATTCCTGTCAAGGGCATGTACCTTGGTTGTGGGCACATCCCCTGTGGGGGGTGTGCAGGAAGCAGCTGATCGATGTTTCTAACTCTATCCCTCTCCATTCCTCTCTGTAAAAATTTAATAAAATATATTTTTTAAAATAATAATAAAATATAAATAATTTTCCTAAGAAGGTAAAATGGCTAAGCCAAACTTAGTGTTCAGGAAAATGGACAAAATAACAAATGATGCTTTCTGTCGTAGGGGATGTATTAATGCTATTAGGAGCCTAATGTATAGAATGCTTTAAGATGAGGGCTATAGAGGAAGGACACATGAAATCACCTGTTTGTTTCTTTTGCCATCATTCCTGATTACCATATGGAATAGGGCAGTGTCAAACCTTCATTTTGAAATATTTCTAAGTTGGGTCTGTTTCAAACTCTATATAGTTAGAAATTTCAATAATTTTTTTTTTTTTTTTTTTAGGAAGAAGTTTAAAACACGTTCAGGTGAAACAGTGCGCCTCATAGACCTTTTGGAAGAAGGACTAAAACGATCCATGGACAAATTGAAGGAAAAAGAAAGAGACAAGGTAATTCAAGGCCTTATGTACATTGTGTTGTGATTTTTGTTTATTTGTTTTATTGATAGAACTGGGAGGAGTCAGTCCATTTACATCAGGCTTTTGTTACTCAGATTTTATTGCACAGTGAGTTTGTCTCATGAGTTGTTGAACATTTACTGAGAAAATACAGTTTTGGCGTTTACAAAACATGGCTTTTCTTCTTTGTCAATGTGGCACAGTATCTCGGAGCTACAAGTCTGCTGGTGACAAATTTTGTCAGCAGTTATCTGAAAGCATCTTTATATTGCCTTCAGTTTGGATATTTTTATTGGGTATAGCATTCCAGTTTGTTATCTGTTCTTTTCAGCATTTTATTTTTCATTTTTTAAAAATTTATTAAGGTATTATATGTGTACATAGCTTACCATTGCCCCCCCCCCCCAACCTCCCATACATGCCCTCCCTCCCCAGAGTTTTGTGTTCGTTGCTTGTACTTATATGCATGCATACCAGTCCTTCGGTTGATCTCTTATCTTCCCCAGATCTCCCTCCCCTCCTCTTCTCCCCTCCCCGCAGTCATTTGACAGTCTGCTTGTTTTATGGTGACTATCTCAGGACCACACGAATAGAATCCGCTCCTCCTCTGGTTCACACACACACACACACACACACACACACACACACACACCCCGAGTCCCACCGCTTCCCCCAGGCACACGGCTCTCCAGGGGCACATAGCTCCCCCAGGGCACACGACTCCTTGCTAGCCCAGCGGGGGGGCTGGGACGGCTGCGGACGGGGAGGCCATGATCTGAAGCGGCCCACTCCCTGGGCCCAGGGTGGAGCGAACTCTGCTCTCGGTGGGTTTCCCTCACTTGTGGTGGTGGCGACAGTGGCTGCTGTGGCTGCTGTGGCTCCATTTCCACTGTAGTTTTTGTGTTTTTTTTTTAATAATTTTTTATTGATATTTTACAGAGCGGAAGGGAGAGAGATAGACAGCTAGAAACATTGATGAGAGAGAAACATCGACCAGCTGCCTCTTGCACACCCCCCACCGGGGATGTGCCCACAGCCAATGTACATGCCCTTGACTGGAATCGAACCCGGGATCTTTCAGTCCACAGACCGACGCTCTACCACTGAGCCAAACTGGTTTCGGCTCCACTGTAGTTTTAAAATCCACATGGCAGCAGTGGCGTCCCTCCTCGGGGGCTCGGCAGAAGCTCCGGCCCGGCCATGCAGCGGCGGGACTGAGGGACGAAGGGCTCACCGGGGCCATGAACGGAAGGCGCCGCGCCAGCTCCTCACCAGCACGGCGGGCGGGCTGGGACAGCTGCGGGCATGGAGGCCGGGCTGAGATGGCTGCGGGCAGGGAGACTGCATTCCAAGGTGACTCATTCCGGGCAGGAGCGGAAGGTGCATAGAGGTCTGGCATTGGTTCCCTCGCTCCCACAGCAGGCAGGCCGGGAAGGCTGCGTACGTGGAGGCCAGGCTCCGAAGCAGCCCACTCCCTGGGCCTGGGGCGGAGCGAGCTCTGCTCTCGGTGGGCTTCCCTCACTCGCGGTGGAGGCGGCTCCGGCGGGTCCAGTTCCACCATAGTTTTAAACTCCACATGGCGGCAGCGGCGTTTTTCCTTGTCTCTAGTTGTAGCCATCCCATTTGCCAGCTTTTCTGTGGGTCTGATGTGATCCCTTTCAATTTTAGCTGTTGTTTTTTTCCAAATTGTTGATGAGGTGGCAGCTTAGGAGACTACCTAGGCCTCCATCTTGTTTCGGTCCTCCTTTTCAGCATTTTTATATTTATGTTTTTTTAGAGAGAGAGGAAGGGAGGGAGAAAAACAACAATAGGCCTGCCTCCTACATGCCCCCTACTGGGGATCAAGCCCACGACTCAGACATGTGCCCCAACTGGGAGTCAACCAATGATCTCTTGGTGCACGGGACGGCACTTAACCACTGAGCCACACCACCCAGGGCTCTTTACAGCATGTTAAAAACCATGTTCCATTGTCTTCTAGCTTCTGAGTTAATTTATCCAGTTTTTATTTATTTATATTTTATTGATTACAGAGAAGGAGGGAGAGAGAGGGCGGGGAGAGAGAAACATTAATGATGACAGAGAATCATTGCTCGGCTGCTTCCTGCATGTCCCCTACTAGAGATTGAGCTCGAAACCCCTGGCATATGCCCTTGACCAGAATCAAACCTGAGACCCTTCAGTTCACAGGCCAAGGCTCTATCCACTAAGCTAAACCAGCTGGGGCAGGAGGTCACATTTTTATTCCCAGTCAGGGCTCACTGGAGTTGTGGACTCAATCCCCAGTTTTAGGGCCATGTAGGAGGCAGCCAATCATTGATTCTCTCTCATCATTGATGTTTCTATTCTTTCCCTCTCCCTTCCTCTCTGAAATCAGTAAAAATACACTAAATTTAAAAATGTATGACCACTTATCAGCAAACAATGCATGAATTCTTCCTCCTACTTTTTAAAAAAAATATATTTTATTGGTATTTTACAGAGGAAGGGAGATGGAGAGGGAGTTAGAAACATCGATGAGAGAGAAACATTGACCAGCTGCCTCCTGCACACTTCTTACTGGGGATGTACTCGCAACCAGGGTACATGCCCTTGATCAATCTTACAAAAAAGCATAAAACTTTGATATAGTTAGCATTCAACATACAACTACAAAGGGGTAGAGAGAAGGATTTTTTTTTTTTAGGACAGCAACAAGGTAGGTGTGAATGGGCTTGGAGTAGGGGGTTGGGAGTTAGATATACACAGGAAGGGTGAAATTTTAGGAGGGGGTAAATAGAAAAAATAGGGAAAATCTAGAGCAGTAAAGGGTTAAGATAAGCAGGACACCAAAGGGAAAGGGTTAGGAAGAGAGTGATTGCATAAAGGTAGGGTTGAGTTAGAATAGAGTGTTGGAGAAGGAAAGGTATAAATAGTCTGTTGAATAGTAATCCCGAAGGGGGGAAAAAGAGAAAAGAAAAGAAGAAAGAAAGAAAAAAAAAGGTATATAATATGGCACTTAAAAGATAATAATAAAAATAAACAAAAGAAAATAAGATAAAAAAGATAAAAAAGGTAAAATAATAGTAGTAATTATATTGATTACATATAAAAATTAATTAAAAAGGTAAAATCAAGTGAGGGAAGATGAAAAAAAATAACTTCTTGAGTAAACATTGCAACTAATGTAAATTAAAAAACAAAACAAAAAAAATTAAATAATTAGGAAATCAAAATCAAAAATTAAATAAAATTTGCAGTAATGAAGGTCATTCACTTCCTCTGTTGTTCTGTCTAGCTCACCAGTTCCCAGTCTGGGTGGTAATTACAGTTCCCTGTATTTCTTCCCTGTTGTAATCAGGTCCTGATTTTTAAGCAGTTCTAGAGTCCATATGTACTTTAGCCTCTGGGTGGCAGTGTTTCTTGGTGGCAGACTTCCAGGGTTCTGAAGCCTTTCTAGCTTTTTTTGCCCCCCTCTCTGTGTCCCTGATCTATGGAGGGGTGGGGGTTGGGCAGGACGAGCCGACCACACTCCCCTGTAACTCTCTCGGAGACAGATCCAAACATGCTGCTCCTTAGATATCCCCCCACTTAGGAGCCCTGTCCACAGTCAGGGGTGCCTCCAGCCCAAAACCCTGGGGTTTCTTGTAAAGCCAGACCCAATCCTGCAGCCTCTGTGTGCCTGGTGCGCGCGGGTTGCTGCGCCGAAGGGGACTCACCGGATCTCCACAAAATCTGACTTTTTGCCTTGGGGTGGAGTGCTCCTTTGAGTCCAAGGTGTTCACGCTGATTGTGGTCAGCGTTTTGGGGCTCACAGCTGCTTGGTGGTCTTTGCGGCTGTGGATATTCAGGCCTCTGACACAAACCTCTTCCCGTCAAGATGGCGAGATTTCCCCATCCTTGACCTTAGGTCGCTCCGGGAAAGGACCCAGCTGTGGGTGCTTAACTGTCAGGGGCACCCTGATCAGCCGCCCCCCAGTTTCCCCAGGTATTCGCCTTTCTCTTGGCTTGCTGACAAGCACTCCCAGCGCCACCCTCGGCTGCTTTCTCCTTCCTCTTCGGGACCAGGCTCAGAACTTGCCTACCTGTTCCTCCACCATTTTCCTCCCCCTGTCCCATGCCCTTGATCAAAATCGAACCTGGGACCCTTGAGTCCGCAGGCTGACACTTTATCCACTGAGCCAAACTGATTAGGGCTCTTCCTCCTACTTTTGACACCGTTTTGATTTCCATTAATTACTTGACCCTAATTTTTTAGTTTTTATTTTACTATTTTGTTTGCTCTCTACTGCCTAAGAATCTTTATGGAATGAAGTGGGTGTAACTTAATAATTGCTTTCAGTTTCATATCTCCTGAATACATTGAAAAATAATATTCAAACTGATACCTTTTATATATCAAGTTTCTCATGGAAACATTCTTTCTTATGCATAGCTGATGAGTTTTATCTTCATCATTTTCTTTGTGGCGGGGTTCATGTTGCTCCACAGTTTATTTTATTTTATTTATTTTAAAAATATATTTTGCCGAAACCGGTTTGGCTCAGTGGTAGAGCGTCGGTCTGCGGACTGAAGGGTCCCAGGTTCGATTCCGGTCAAGGGCATGTACCTTGGCTGCGGGCACATCCCCGGTAGGGGGTGTGCAAGAGGCAGCTGGTCGATGTTTCTCTCTCATCGACGTTTCTAGCTCTCTATCTCTCTCCCTTCCTCTCTGTAAGATATCAATAAAAAAATATATTAAAATATATATATATATATATTATTGATTTTTTACAGAGATGAAGGGAGAGGGATAGAGAGCTAGAAACATTGATGAGAATCATCGATCAGCTGCCTCTTGCACACCCCATACTGGGGATATGCCTGCAACCAAGGTACATACCCTTGACTGGAATCGAACCTGGGACCCTTCAGTCCACAGGCCGATGCTCTGTCCACTGAGCCAAACCGGTTTTGGCTTGCTCCACAGTTTAATGATACAGGAGCACCATTAGATGCTCCCTATCCCCGTTTCCGCCCATGAGACACAGTACAAAGGGCAGTGATCAGTAAATGGTGAGGTTTGTTTTTGTTTATCCACAGGTTCTAACCTCAGAGGAACTGAAGGCTGCTCAGACATCTGTTGCTTATGGCTGTATCAAATATGCTGATCTCTCCCATAACCGATTGAATGACTACATCTTCTCCTTTGACAAAATGCTGGACGACAGAGGAAACACAGCTGCTTACTTGTTGTATGCCTTTACCAGGATCAGGTAATTTTGGGTACAGGGTTGTCTTGTTTCAAACCAGTGACGGTTTTTATATATATCAGTCACTTCTTAGTCCATGTTTTCACGGGAAGGAGAGGGTGCCTGACAGAGGAATGGTGATTTTCCAGGTCTATTGCTCGTCTGGCCAATATTGACGAAGAGATGCTCCAGAAGGCTGCTCGAGAGACTGAGATCACCTTGGACCACGAGAAGGAGTGGAAATTAGGCCGGTGCATCCTACGGTTCCCTGAGATTCTGCAGAAGATTTTAGATGACCTGTTTCTCCACACTCTCTGTGATTATATCTATGAGCTGGCAACTACTTTCACTGAATTTTACGATAGCTGCTATTGTGTGGAGAAAGATCGGCAAACTGGTAAGTGCTGCGTCCACTGGTCACTTTGCAGAAGGAACACCTAAAGGCATTTATTTGAATTGGGTATAGGCGGTTTTCATATGTAATGACAAAATTGCACTAGCTCTAATAAAAGCACAAATGGAATTCTTCCTATTTCCAAATAGTCTAGTTTTCCCCACTCCCAGGCACATGTTATGAAACCATAAGTCTCCAAAGAAAACAATTAGAAGACCATTCACTAGGAAGAGGATAATTTCAGTGTGACTGAGGGTTCCAGGACAAGTCTTCGGGGTTCTTGATAATGCAGAACTGCCCTTGAGCGGGGGGGAAGGAGGGTGGGTATATATATATATATATATATAAATATATATATATTTTTTAACCTGAGGCTTTCTGCTCTGTTATGTTACAGAGTTAATGATTGAAGTAGAGTGAATTAATATGTCACAAGGCAAGTAGATATTTCTGAGGTTCATGCCTGTGAACTTAAACTTTATTAAGAAAATACATCTCTCCCCGAAACCGGTTTGGCTCAGTGGTAGAGCGTCGGTCTGCGGACTGAAAGGTCCCGGGTTCGATTCCGGTCAAGGGCATGTACCTTGGTTGCGGGCACATCCCCAGTGCGAAGTGTGCAGGAGGCAGCTGGTCGATGTTTCTCTCTCATCGACGTTTCTGGCTCTCTATTTCTCTCCCTTCCTCTCTGTAAAATATCAATAAAATATATATATAAAAAAAGAAAGAAAATACATCTCGCTGAAACTGGTTTGGCTCAGTGGTAGAGCATCGGTCTGCGGACTGAAAGGTCCCAGGTTCGATTCCGGTCAAGGGCATGTACCTTGGTTGCGGGCACATCTCCTGTGGGGGGGGGGTGCAAGAGGCAGCTGGTCGATGTTTCTCTCTCATCGATGTTTCTTGCTCTCTATCTCTCTCCCTTCCTCTCTGTAAAATATTAATAAAATATATATTTTTTAAAAATACATCTCACCATTATCATGATATTAAAGTTTATACTTTTACTAGAGGCCCGTGCACAAAATTTGTGCGTGGGGGTGGGGGGTGTCCCTCACCCTGGCTCCTCCCCTCCTTCTGCATAGCCTCTGGGAAGATGCTAGTCCTGGGGCCTCCTCAGGGCCCCACGA
This sequence comes from Vespertilio murinus, assembly GCA_963924515.1. Classification (NCBI taxonomy): domain Eukaryota; kingdom Metazoa; phylum Chordata; class Mammalia; order Chiroptera; family Vespertilionidae; genus Vespertilio; species Vespertilio murinus. The sequence continues at coordinate 7,171,726 of OZ004708.1, read as the reverse complement.
CACCCAGCAGCCCAGGTACTTGGGGGCTTGGGCCCTCAGGTCAAGCTTCCCTACCGGTGTAGTTTTTTTTTTTGTTTGTTTGTTTTTAATATATTTTATTGATATTTTACAGAGAGGAAGGGAGAGAGAGAGAGAGAGAGCTAGAAACGTCGATGAGAGAGAAACATTGACCAGTCGCCTATTGCACAGCCCCCACTGGGGATGCGCCTGCAACCAATGTACATGCCCTTGACCGGAATCGAACCCGGGACCTTTCAGTCCGCAGACCGATGCTCTACCACTGAGCCAAACCGGTTTCGGCCCCACCAGTGTAGTTTGCATCAGCTGCCATGGGAGTGGTCCTCAGCAGTCGCCCCCTTGGACTGTTCTATTTGGGAGTGGGAGGGGGTTGGCCATGGTGGCAGTGATTTGATGTCTTAAGCATACCCGCTGGATACCCCTCCACCGCTGCACCACGCTGGCTGCATCTGCACTGTGGGCAGGGCTTCCAGGCTGCAAAGGGCTCTGGGCACCCATAGGGCTCCATCAGTGTCAGGAACTGGAAAGATCCATTTTTCTGGGTCCTCCCCACCCTCCGCGAGTCTGTGCTCAGTGCTCTGGCCAGAGGCCCCTCCACTCCCTCCACGGCCAAGGAGCTGACGCTGGGCTCACGTTGCCAGGATGCTGCGTCCACCAGCGTCTGCTATGGGTGTCGACATTTTGTCACAGAGTGACGGTTGATTTGCATATTACTCTTTTATTAGATAGGATAAGACCTTGAGGCCCGGGAAAGAACTCTAAATTTTAAAAAGAAAGATGAAATTTACACTTGTAATAATTTCAAATCTTGTATATGTTGTCTTGTTATCAGATAAAAACAGACTTCTTGAACAGAAACACCTTAATTTCTTTGATTGTCTGTGTAGTTTAAGATAAAGGTGATTCTAGTTAAAACCCAAAAACATCTATGGGTTGGGCTATTCACTTCTCAGTAAAATCCAGAAGTAGTATAGATTCTTTTAATAACAATTTTCAAAAAGAAAAACAAATTAATTACTGTCTCTGTTCTTCTGTCTTCTTAGGAAAAGTGTTGAAGGTGAACATGGGCCGAATGCTCCTGTGTGAAGCAGTGACCGCTGTCATGGCCAAGGGCTTTGACATCCTGGGAATAAAACCCGTCCAAAGAATGTAACCTTTCTAGATTTGAACTCTGTTTTTACCAAAGTGGCCATTCGCTCTATTGGCTTTTTTACAATCATGTGGATATAAAAACAAGTAAAGGAAATTTGTCAATTATCTATATAACCTGTGGTTCTTTATCTCGAACAACTAGACTTCTGAAAAGAAAAAAAAAATGCTATCACAAACGTGTTCTTTCTGCTAAGCATTAAATCAGAGTGACTTGGTGGAGGGCATGGAATCACAGGGTTTGTATACCACTGTGAGTGTTGATTGGCGTGCTAGGGATGTTTTCATTAAATTTAATTAGATAAGGAATCCCATATATTAAGCTCTACTATAGGCCCCATAAACTTTTCAAACCTTCATTGTTTATTCCTTATTCCATTTGTCACTTAACAAGTGACAAAAGTGAGGTCCACATAAATAAGGAAATTGCCCTGGATAGCTTGGGAACAAAATTGAGATTCTTATCCATGTATATTTAACTCCCAATGTAAGCTCTTTCTAGGCCTGGATTCAGAGGAAAGAGCAAGGAAATACAGCACACTGGAAAATTTCCTGAAGGTCCAGATTAACTCAACGTCTCATTGGTCATAAGCCAACCCTAGAGCTGGAAAACTTGAATATCTAAACAAGGAAAAACAGGATTGCCATGATTTGCTTAGATCAGTCAAGATTGATTTCCTGAGCTGGGTATATTATTTCACTCCATGAAACGAGAGTTCTGCTAGCAAGACAGAAGGTGGAGATTTATGTTCTGGTTATTAATCCTCATCTGAAGTTATATTTTTCATTGATTTTCAGAGAGAGTAGAAGCGAGGGAGGGAAGTAAGGGGAGAGGGAGAAAGGGAGGGCGGAGAGAGACATCAGCTGGTTGCTTCCCACACTTGCCCCAATAGGGGGCAGGGAGCAAACCTGCAACCCAGGTTTGTGCCCTTGACCAGGTATTGAACCTGCGACCCCTCAGTGCATGGGCTGACGCTCTAATCACTGCCCTGGGCACACCAGTTAGGGCAAGAAGGTAGAGATTTTTTATGACAGGGAGGGGTCAGCAGAAGTTAGGCTAATAGTAATGCCTGGGGCATTAGTTAATATAATATTCCAATACAACACTGAACTGAGAATTTAAAGAAACTAACACAAGTGCTTAATAAAAATGAATGAAATTACTCCATGTCGTTTCCAAGGGTCTCCAACTTTAAAGAAACCTTAGAATTGGTCTTAATAAGTTATAACTATAATGGTATGTAATAAAATTCAGGTCATAAAAATTTTATTGAGGTTAATGAAACTACCTAGGTCAGTTGAAAATTTTTAAAATATATTTTTATTGATTTCAGAAAGGAAGGGAGAGAGAGAACCATCACTGATGAGAGAATCATTGATCGGCTGCCTCCTGTACACCCCCTACTGGGGATTCAGCCTACAACCTGGGCATGTGCCCTTGATCAGATTCAAGCTCAGGACTCTTCAGTCCACAGGTCAATACTCTATCCACTGAGCCAGACCAGTAGGGTTTATCTTTTGTTAAGATGTATGAGTTGCCTATAAATTTTGGAAATTAGACCTTTATCAGATATAACATTGGCCATATGTTCTCCCATGCAATGGGCTTTCTTATTGCTTTGTTGGTGGTTTCTTTTGCTGTGCAGAAGCTCATTTTGATGTAGTCCCATTTGTTTATTTCCTCCTTAGTTTCTATTGTTCTAGGAGCTGTATTGGTGAAGATACTGCTATGATATATGTCTGCTATTTTGCTGCCTATGGATTCTTCTAAGATTTCTATGGTTTCCCATCTTACGTTTAAGTACTTTATCCATTTTGAGTTTATTGTTGTATATGGTGTAAGTTGGTGGTTTAGTTTCATTTTTTTTGCATTTATCCAATTTTCCCCAGCATCATTTATTGAAGAAACTGAATTGGCTCCATTGTATATTCTCGACTCCTTTGTCAAATATTAACTGAGCATAATGGCATGGGTCGATTTCTGGGTTCTCTGTTTTGTTCCATTGGTCTATATGTCTGCTCTTGTGCCAGTAGCAGGCAGTTTTTTGTTTCTTTGTTTTTAAAAATATATATTTTATTGATATTTTTTACAGAGAGGAAGGGAGAGGGATAGAGTTAGAAACATCGATGATAGAGAAACATTGACCAGCTGCCTCCTGCACACCCCCCACCAGGGATGTGCCCACAACCAATGTACATGCCCTTGACTGGAATCGAACCTGGGACCTTTCAGTAATCAGACCGATGCTCTACCACTGAGCCAAACCGGTTTCGGCTACCAGGCAGGTTTGAGAACATTGGCTTTGTGATAAAATAAATAAAAGTATTACATATGCCCACATTTCCCCCTCCACCTGGTTCCTGCCCCACCCAGGCCTTCACCACTCTGTGCCCATAGGTAATGCATATAAATTCTTTTTTTTTTGGTTGCCAAATGATCTTTAATTAAAATATTTTTCCTCTGTAATTCTTAACTAGCCGGACATTCCACTGCCCTGCTGTTGATATCATCTGTGAAGTCATGAGGGTGGCAGCCATCAGCATTGCACCCATAGGCTAGGCAGTCCCCAGGATCGCTTTGGTTCCAGAGAGTTCTCTAGCTGAAGATGGGTGCCCCATCTGTCGGGCAGTGCTGAGAATCTCAGCAAAAGTGGTTATTTCCACTGTGCTTAATGTTTTTTTGTTTTTGTTTTTTTTGTGGTTTTTTTTTTCTGTCTCTTGGTGGTTCTTTGAAGGCTTTTGATGATTAGGGCAAAAGCCGAAGGCATTACTTCAATCAATCTGGGCATGTCTGTTCTGAATGTCAGTTTCACTGTAATCCTCAGACCCTTCCAATCGTTGGTTGCCTTGGGCGATGTCATCACCAGCCTTTTTTTGGAGTCAGGTCCAGGGGGGCCGATCTTGGGGGCCTGGGCAGACATGGCACCCACTTCCCCACTGGTGCACCTCAGGTATACGACTTTGATTTCGTTGGGGTCATACTTCGGGGGCATGGTAGAGGCAGCTGATGAACCCGGATTCAGGATGACTGAAGAAAGTTGCACCTGAGCCTCTTCTGAGCCAAAATCCATATAATTTAATTAATCTCTTCCTGGCACTCCCTTTCCCCCTCCCGACTTCCTCTGAGATTCGTCAGCTTGCTCCATGTTTCCATGCCTCTGGTTCTATTTAATTCATCAGTTTATTTTGTTCATTAGACTCCTTGTTCATTTATTTTGATTTTTAGATTCCATTGTTGATAGAGATGCATGTTTTGCCATTTTATTATTCACATTTTGATCTTTATTATTATTTTTTTTTCTAGTTCGTGTCTTTTATTGACCCAAATACAATGACTTGTCTTCTGGTTGGTTGATGCAATAGGTCAGACAACATTTGCTCCAATAATGTCTGTCAAAGTGGCTGGCCAGCACCACTTTCATCTGAAGGGCACTCCCCACGAAAGGACGACTGACTTTGCCATTCCAATCCACTTTGTAGTATTTCAGGACAGCCAGCCTAACCTTCTTTCTCTTGCACTTGCTCTTCTGGAGAGTTGTGTAAGACTTCCTCCTTTTCTTAGCACCACCCGAAGTCTCAACACAAGATGGAGAGTGGACTCCTTTTGAATGTTGTAGTCAGACAAAGTACATCCATCTTCCAGTCTTTGCTGATCAGGAGGAATTTCTTTGTTATCCTGGATCTTGGCCTTTACATTTTCTATTGTATCTGAGGGTTCAACCTCGAGAGTGCTGGCTTTTCCCATGAGAGTTTTTACAAAAATCTGCATCTTGGCGGTGACCAGAAAGGAAGCTCTTCTCCTTAAAGAAGCCTCTAGCATTTCATGTTGCACTGGTTTGGTGATGATAAACTAATTCCTTCAGCTTTTTCCTGTCTGTAAAGCTCTATCTGACTTTCAATTCTAAATGATAGCTTTGCTGGATAGAGTAATCTTGGTTCTAGATCCTTGCTTTTCGTCACGTTTAATATTTCTCGCCACTCCCTTCTAGCCTGCATAGTTTCTGTTTAGAAATTAGCTGACTTTTGTATAGGTGTTTCCTTATAGGTAATTAACAGCTTTTCTTTTTTTCTTTGAGAGAGGGAGGGAGGGAGAGAGATAGAGAGAAACATCGATACGAGACATGGATTGGTTGCCACCCTCCCAGGCACTGACCAGAGCCGGGGATCAAGCCTGCATCCAAGGTACATGCCCTTGACTGGAATTGAACCCAGGATCCTTCAGTCTGGACAAATGCTCTGTTCACTGAGCCATACTGGCTAGGGCATACCTGCTTTTGTCTTGCTACTTTTAAGATTCTCCGTTTGTCTTTAACCTCTGGCATTTTAATTATGGTATGGGCCTCTTTGGTTTCATCTCATTTGGGACTCTATGCTTCCTGGACTTGTATGTCTATTTCTTTTACCAGGAAAGGAAGTTTTCTGTCATTTTTTCAAATAGGTTTTCCATTTCTTGCTCCCCCTCTTCTCCCTCCAGCATTTCCTTTATGTGAATGCTGGCACATTTGAAGTTCTAGAGGCTCTTTACACTATCTTCATTTTTTTCTCTCTTTTGCTTAGGTGTTTTTTGTTTCCTTGTCTTCTCTACTGTTGATTGCCTGTAAATTACTCTTTATTTCAGTTATTGTATGTTTCATTTCTGATAGCTTTTTTATGTTTTTGATGTTCTAATTTTCTAGTAATTCTCACTAAGTTCCTGGACGATCTCATTAATTCCTTGATGATCCTTTAACCATTGTTTTGAACTCTGTATCTGGTAGTTTTCTTGCTCCCATTTTTCTGGGGATTTCTCCTGTTCTTTCATTTGTAATGTGTTTCTTTGTCTCTGCATGTTGGCTGCTTCCCTGTGCTTGCTTCTGTTTATTAGGCAGAGCTGCTACCTCTCCTGGACTTAATAGAGTGGCCTTGTTAGCAGGTGTCCTGTAGGGCCCTGTGGCCTAGCTTCCCCCAGTCACTAGCTGGCACTTCAGGTATATTCCCGTGTGAGCTGTGTGCACTTTCCTATTGTATTGAGCCTTGACGTATGTTGGCAATACTGTGAGGGATTGACCCTCGGGTAAATCGGTTGGGAAAATAAGCTACGACTGCAACTGAGGAACTGGATTGCAGGAGCCAGCCCAATGGAGCAGGACTTGCTTCTGTGGGGCTTTGGACCTCACTGAGTTCTCCCCTTGAGTGTGTCACTTGTGTAGGTGGTAAGGTTGTAATCTGGCATGGTAAAAGTTGAATACTAGGTACACTGGCTCTGGTCTTCCCAGGAGTTTCAAAGTCGGCAGCCTCTAACTGGGCCCTGCTTGGGGCCACCCAGCATGAGGTCCAAAGCAGTCTGCAGATGCTGCTACTTGTGTTGAGTTTGGAGGTGCCCAGGAGAGGCCACACTGTGACCCAAGGCACGCTGCCTCTAATGCCAGGCCTGGGCCACTTACTGAGAGGTATAGGGCACGCTGACGCCAGCTGATGCTTATTTGAAAGATGTTAAGAAAGATCAAATCATGAAGCAAGAGAGGCAGTTGTATGGAGAAGTCACTGGAAATGGTTTGGATGAGCCTGTGAGTAGGGAAGGGCTTGGTCTCAGAATCACCAGGGAGCGGGTAAGTTGTGAGCCAGGTTAATGGAAATTCAGCTGTGGGGCATCCTATCAACCCTGGCATGGAAGGCTCAGCAAAGGAACACTGGCCTTTGCCAGCACTTGTCTCTGGAAGAGAGCTGCTCCTCCAGCTCTTGGCCTGGTTCCAGACAAGTTAGTTCCTCCCCAAATGTCTCAGGTTCCCGTCAAGCTGCTGCCCCAGCGCTGGAGCTCAGAGGGAGTAAGTCCGGGTAAGTCTGTGTGTAGACCCTTAAAGGGGAACTGCCTGGGACTCCACACTCCTCACTGGTTGTTACAGCCAGAAGATGTGGCAACTTCTCTTCCCAGCACTGAATCAAACAGAAGACTGACCCTCTCCCAAGAGAATTCTGCCTGATGGTCTTTGAACTGGGTCAGCCTTTTGTTTAATTCGGGCCTTCGACAGCTGGATGAGGCCCACTCACATTACAGAGAGAAGTCTGCTTTCCCCAGTCTACCAATATAAATGTTTCTCTTAATCCCAACACATCTTCACAGAACAACTCAGAATAATGGTTGACCAAATATGTGAGCACCCTGTGGCCCAAACTGACACACAAAATTAACCATTACAGGCTCTGATTTAGGAGAAATCCAATTCATAACATCAATCATAGCTCATCATTTTGGAGAACACTCCTCAATTTGTAATGCGAGCAGGTACCTCTAAGTAGAATGTTTTATGTGAACCATCCACCTCTGGAACCGCCGTCCACCTCTTATCCTTGTCCACATTCCAGCAAATGGACTGGTGCCCATCAAGGATGTGCTCTGGCCCGCAGGGAAACTGGTACTGTTATCCATGAATCTGAGACAAGGAGAATCTTGGCCCAGGTGGAATGTGTGCACTTCAGTACCCTTTGCCTGACATTTCCCCTGGCCTTCAAGTATGTTTTGTCGCTCTGGAGTAGGCAATTACCGTATTTGCAGGCGTATAAGACGATTTTTTGGCCCTGAAAAATACGTATTTGCCGGCGTATGAGACTGGGCGTATAAGACGACCCCCTAAAATTTCCACTAAAAATACAGAGTTTGTTATATACTCGCTGTATAAGACTACCCCCCACTTGGAGGCATATTTTTCAGGGCCAAAAAGTCGTCTTATACGCCGGCAAATACGGTAATCCCTCTGATAGGGCCGTTTGTCAGTTGCTCACACCACCTTCCCTGCTCTCGGGGAAGCCAACTGTAGTTGCCCAAACAGCTCCCATTTGGTGCCGCTGTCCGTGGTGCTGACCAAACACGAAAGGTTCTGTCCTTGGTGCTGCCCAATGGTTCTTTTTATATGTATATATTCAAGAAAATCCAGTAGACCGAAAGAACAGATTTTGAAGTGTAGGCTAGAATTCAAGAATAAATATGAGATTCTTGGCTTCTGCTGAGGTACATTATAGGATTTAGGGCTCTGACGCACTCACTCTGAAGAATCAACAGTTTCTTCTATGCCATGTTCCCAGAAGAGGTTCTGGGATTCCGCACAGTTGATGGAGTAGAGCTAAGAGAGCAACAAGGGCTGCAGCTAGCCACAGCAGGGGAGCCATTACACCTTCGCAACCCATAGTTGCAATTTTCCACTTTCTGACTTTCTGTCAGAAAGTCTTGCGGATTCTATCTTCTAAATATCCATTGCTTTTTTTTCCCAGAGAGAAAGGAAGAACGGGAGGGGGAAAGAGAGAGAAAGACATCAATGTGAGAGATACAACACACTGACCCAGGTACATGCCCTTGACTAGGAATCAAACATGTGACCCTTTGGTGCCCAGGCCAACACTAACCATTGAACCACATGAGTAAGGACAATTCTATCTTCTAAATATCTCTTTTATTTAGTCTACTTCATCCCAGCTCCTCCACTCCTTCAATGACAACAGTGTTCATCACCACCCTTGCTCCACTAGTCCTAACTACCATCACTGGGCATTGCTGGGGTCGTCCTTTAGGATAAAATTTTAGCATTTAACTAAGTCAAAGTTTAGGTTCGTTATTTAAGTGTTTTGTTTAAGTATGTGTATCAATTTGGACTCCCACCAACCTTGTATAAGAGTAGCAGAATCGCCCTGATCAGTGTGGCTCAGTGGATAGAGCATTGGCCTATAGACTGAAGAGTCCCAGGTTCAATTCCAGTCAGGGGCATGTGCCATGGTTGCGAGCACATCCCCATGGGAATTGTGCAATAGCAGCTGATCAATGTTTCTCTCTCATTGATATTTCTAACTTTCTATCTCTCTCCCTCTCTGTGAAAAATCAATAAAAATATTTTTTTTAAGCTGAAACCGGTTTGGCTCAGTGGAGAGAGCGTCGGCCTGCGGACTGAAAGGTCCCAGGTTCCATCAAGGGCATGTACCTTGGTTGCGGACACATCTCCAGTAGGGGGTGTGCAAGAGGCCGCTAATCGATGATTCTCTCTCATCGATATTTCTAACTCTATCCCTCTTCCTCTCTGTAAAAAGTCAATAAAATATATTTTTTAAAAATTTTTTAAAAAGGGTGCCAGAACCATTCTCAAGTGATTAAAGCAATGCACTGATTTAAAACAAAATGGCACTTTTGTGATATACAGTATATGCAAACTATACCTCAATAAAAATATTGGCCAAAAAAGCTTGGCCAGTTTGGCCTACTGGTTGAGCATCGACCCATGAACCAGAAGGTCACGGTTGGATCCTCGTCAGGGCACATACGTGGATTGCGGCTGGATCCCCAGTGGGGGGCATGCAGGAGGCAGCTGACCCATGACTAGATTTTTTTTAATCCTATTCCAAGGATATTTTCCCACTGATTTTTATTTATTTATTTATTTATTTATTCATTTTATTGATTTTTCAGAAAGAGAAAGGGAGAGGGATAGAAAGCTAGAAACGTCGAAGAGAGAGAAATATTGACCAGCTGCCTCCTGCACACCCCCCACTGGGGATGTGCCCGCATCCAATGTACATGCATGCACTTGACCAGAATCGAACCCTGGATCCTTCAGTCCACAGACCTACACTCTATCCACTGAGCCAAACCGGTTTCGGCTCCACTGATTTTTAGAGGGAATGAAAGGTAGGGTGAGAGACAGAAACATCGATTTGAGAGAGACACATCAATTGGTTGCCTCCCATATAGATCCTTACTGGAGCGGGTAATCAAACCTGCATCCCAGGCATGTGCTTTTTGACCAGAATTGAACCCAAGACCTTTCAGTCAGAGGGCTGACCACTGAACAAGCCAGCCAGGGCTCATTATTAATTCTTCTATATATTTCCCTTTCCTTTCCTCTCTCTGAAATCAATAAAACATTTTTAAAAAAATATTTTTTTAATATATATTTTATTGATTTTTTTTACAGAGAGGGATGGAGAGCTAGAAACATCGATGAGAAAGAAACATCAATCAGCTGCCTCCTGCCACCTCCCACTGGGATGTGCCCGCAACCACGGTACGTGCCCTTAACTGGAATCGAACTTGAGTCCGCAGGCCAACGCTCTTATCCACAGAGCCAAACCGGTTAGGGCAAAACATATTTTCAAAAATTAAAAAAAAAAAAAGGTTGGCCAAAAGGAATGCCTTTAGCCTGCGGGGATGGCTCCGTGGTTGAACGTTGACCTGTGGACCAGTTCACCGCTGGATGCTTGGGTGCGGGCTCCATCCGGACTTGATCCCCCAGTCGTGCAGGAGGCGGCCGACCAACGATTCTCTCTCTCATCCCCGATGTTTCACATCGCTCCCTCTTCCTCTCCCTTCCTCTCCGAAATCAATGTAAAAAAAAAAAATAGAAAGAAAAACCATGAAACCCTTTGAGGCAGGTTCTGCTGTACAGATGGGAGGATGCGAGGCCGGTGGCGCAAGAAGCTTGCTCACGTCCGCACGGGGGTCCGCGCAGAGAGAGGGTCGGCGGGCGTCCTGGGGTCCGGAGACCACGCGGCGGCAAGCCAGCGGCCCCGGGAGGACCAGATTCCCCGCTCATCTCCCCCGCGCCCTGCGCCCTGCGCCCTGCCCGGACGGCGCCCGCTTCCTGCAGCCCGGGAGGAGAGGGAGGGGTCCCCGAGAGAGAGCGCGGGCGGCGGGCGGGCGGGGGAGAGGAGCGACAGCCGGCGGCAGCCACGTCTGCAGCCAGGGGGGCTTCCGGGGGCTCCCGCAGCGCCGGGGGCCGGGCGGGCAGCGGGCAGCGGGCGGGGGGCGGGCGGGGGGCTGGAGCGATGACGCCAGCGCCTGCGTCAGGGCGCGGGCGGCGCGGCACTGCGGCACTGCGGCACGGCGCCCGCTCCGCTCACTGCCGCGCTCGGCGCCCGTCCGTCCGTCCGGCCGTGCCGCGCGGGAGCCGGGCGAGCGAGCAGCGAGCAGCGAGGAGCGAGGAGCGAGCGAGCGGTGCCGCGGCCGCCGCCGGGGCGCCAACCTGTGTCCCGGCGCTAGGCCCGCCCCCCGCAGCCTCGGGACGCGGCCGACAACCGGCGCGCCATGAAGTCCTCCCGGCGCGGGGGCGACTCGGGCGACCGCTGGGGCGGCAGCAGCAGCAGCGGCGGCGGCGGCGGCAGCTGGAGCCGGGGAAGCGGACGCGGGCGCAGCCGAGGCACCTACGGCGGCGGCGGCGATGGAGGTGGGCAGGGCGGCAAGAGCGGCTACGGCTCGCAGAGCCGTTCCCACAGCTCCCGGGGCCGCGGGCGCAGCGGCGGCTCTGGAAGCAGCGACCGGGGCAGCTGGGACCGCGGCGGCGGCGGCGGCGGCCGGGACCGCAGTGGCAGCGGTGGTGGCGGCGGCGGCCGCGGCGGCCGCAGCGGCGGCGGCGGCGGCTGGGACCGCAGCGGTAGCCGGGACCGCGGCGGCCACGGTGGTCGAGGCGGTCGTGGCGGCCACGGTGGCGGCGGCTTCCGCGTCGGCCGCGGCGGCCACGGGGGCGGCCGCGGCTACGGCCGCGGGGGCCGCGGGGGCCGCGGGGGCCGCGGGGGCGGCGGCGGCGGCGGTGCGGGGCGCGGCGGCGGCGGCAAGTACAAGAACCGCCGCAAGAAGGGGGTGAGGGTGGCGACGGTGGAGCCGCACCGCCACGAGGGCGTGTTCGTGTACCGCGGCATGGAGGACGCCCTGGTCACGCTGAACATGGTGCCGGGCCAGTCGGTGTACGGCGAGCGGCGCGTCACGGTGAGCGAGGGGGGCGCCAAGGTGGAGTACCGCACCTGGAACCCCTTCCGCTCCAAGCTGGCCGCGGCCATCCTGGGCGGCGTCGACCAGATCCACATCAAGCCCAAGTGCAAGGTGCTGTACCTGGGCGCCGCCTCGGGCACCACCGTCTCGCACGTCTCCGACATCCTCGGCCCCGACGGCCTGGTCTACGCCGTCGAGTTCTCGCACCGCTCCGGCCGCGACCTGGTCAACGTGGCCAAGAGCCGCACCAACATCATCCCGGTGCTCGAGGACGCGCGCCACCCGGCCAAGTACCGCATGCTCGTGGGCATGGTCGACGTCATCTTCGCCGACGTGGCGCAGCCCGACCAGTCCCGCATCCTGGCGCTCAACGCGCACACCTTCCTGCGCAACGGCGGCCACTTCCTCATCTCCATCAAGGCCAACTGCATCGACTCCACCGCGTCCCCCGAGGCGGTGTTCGCGGCCGAGGTGCGGAAGCTGCAGGAGGAGGAGCTGAAGCCGCTGGAGCAGCTGACCCTGGAGCCCTACGAGCGCGACCACGCCATGGTGGTGGGCGTCTACCGGCCCATCCGCTCCAGCTCCAAGAGCCGCAGCAGCAGCAAGTAGAGGAGGCGAGCCTGGACTGTCCCTGAGCGATCTGAGGAGAGATCTGAGCGATCTGAGAGATCTGAGCGATCTGTGTCCCCTGCCGCCCCCTCCCGCCCCCCCCCCCCCACTCCAGACCATGCCGCAGTCAGTGTTACCGTGTCGCTGTGTGTTCTCTTTGGTGTGCTGTTTTGCTCTCTTTCGCTTAACTATTATTAAATGGCATCAAGAAACCGGAAACCGTGTCCACTTGTGTCCCTCAGACAGACAGACGGACGGGTTTTGTGGTGCTGGGGCCCATCACTCCCATCTATCAGGGCAATGACTCCCCCCTGGGCTCACACACGCTTCCTCAACCCCCCAGAGGGGGGGGAGGGGTTCAGGGGGACCCAGGAGAGCTAGGGAGTTGCTGATGAGCTTGTAAAGTCTCCCTAGGAAGGGAGGGGTGGAGGGCACTTCCTATACTTGGGCCCGAGCCACATCCCTCCAGAAAGGGGCGTTGGATAGTGATCAACAGCCCTAGAGCTGAACACACCCAGTCTGGCTCTCTCCCACCTCCCTCTGCGGCCCTCTTAGACTTCAAAAACAGCAAAACAAGGTGGGGGGAGGGGGGAGGAGTGGGAGGGGGAGGGAATGGAAGAGGGAGAAGAGGGGAGGGAGGAGGAGGAGGGAATGGGAGAGGGAGAAGAGGGGAGGAGGGAGGAGGAGGGAATGGGAGAGGGAGAAGAGGGGAGGGGGGAGGGGGAGGGAATGGAAGAGGGAGAAGAGGAGAGGGAGGAGGGGGAGGGAATGGAAGAGGGAGAAGAGGGGAGGGAGGAGGGGGAGGGAATGGAAGAGGGAGAAGAGGGGAGGAGGGAGGGAGGAAGTGGATCCACCTCCCGGAGCCCCACTGTGAGGCGTCACACACCCAAAGTGGCCTGCGGAGTGTCAGTGTCGAGAAACAACTGGGGAAAGTGACTCCCAGGAAGAGCTGAGCTCTGAAGAGCATTCCCTGCATTCCCTGGGCCGCTGGACCCAGTGCATCCCCTGCGGCTCTCACTCCAGGGGGGGGGGCGGGGGGCGCAATGCCTGGGGAGCTCGGTGCTCCCACCAAGGCCGGAATAAGGCCTTTCCTTCTTCCTTCGTTCACTCACACGTTTGAAACGTCCCCATTGCCAGGGGCCCAGGTGGAGGCCGCAGAGCTGGGAGCGACCGACTGCTCGCTAAGGCGGCGTTTGGAGAGTGGCCCCCCCAGACCTGGTCCGCAGAGACTGCGGTGAGTCTGCGTTTCCTGAGGACATGCTTTCTGAACCAAAAAGAGAGAGAAGATAAATCACATTTGTAAACCCTTCTCACTCCTCCCCCGTCACACCCACACCGCCACAAAATGGGGGTGGTGGGGAGAGCTACCGCTCAGACCGGCTCGGGAAGAAGAGGGTGAATGGAGTACACACACATCTACCTACAAACACCCGAGCCAGGCATGTCCATGGCGTGTCAACTCCTGCCCAGCCCGTGTGGCTCAGTGGTTGAGCGTTGACCCTTGAACCAAGAGGTTGCTGGTTTCTTCCTAGTCAGGACACATGCCCGTGCCTCCGGGGGCAGCCGGTCAATGATCCTCTCTTATCATTGATGTTTTTAATCTCTCTATCCCTCTCTCTCTCTCTCTCTCTCTCTCTCTCTCTCTCTCTCTAAAAATCAGTAACTGAAACAAACACAAAACCCCAAACCAGTCCTAACTTTAAAAAAAGGTAAAATGTCAAGTCTTCATTCCAACCCTGACTGACAAGCAAGGATGTTTGCTGCCAGGTCACAGGTGAGAGCCTGCAGTTCAGACAGAGGATGGATGAGCTTTGGCGTAAGACGCCGCAGGTAAGGTCACACACCCAGCACCGAGAACCACGGGAATCTCACTCCGACAGCCTTTCCTTCCACGGAGGTCGGCGCTGGCTCATTTGCTTTGAACAACCCTCTCTCCGGTCCTCGGCTAATGAATTCACTGCTGGGTTGAAACCCCCCGAGGCTGGGGATCGACTCCCAGGGCGATTCCTTTCGGAATCTCACAGGATCCAGCCCCTCCTCGGCGGCGGCGGCGGCGGCGCAGCCTCCGCGAGCAGCCTGGGCTGCTTCTGACAGGTGTCTGTGTCCCGGAGACACAGAGGGGCACAGAGCATGGAGACCCGGCTTCTTTCTTCTGCATGAGCGCCACACCACACACACACACACACACACACACACACACACACACACACGCACGCACGCGATTCGGTCTTTGATGTGGACCGCACTGAACAAATGGCACGAAAACAACCGAAGGGTGTCTCTGCATTGCAGATGGATTCCCGGCCAATGGGACGACCCGGTGAGTACCAAGAGGAACGTGGGCGTCATCGGGACGAAGGGGGGTGCAGGGGAGGGTCCAGGCCCAGGCCCCCGTGGGCAGGGAGGCCCAGGACACAGGTACCAACGACGCAGCGCCCACCTGCCCCCTCCCCCCACCTGCCCCGAGCCGGGATGTGTGAGTTCCCGGGAGGCAGGAGAGGGGGAGGGGAGGTCTCTGGGTGTCATGGGCTGCTCAGGCTGTCACAGCAAAAACACTGCAGCCTGCGTGGCTTCTGCGACAGACAGACATGTGTTTCCTCCCGGGTCTGGAGGCTGCAAGGCGAAGGTGCCAGCAGGTGGTTAGTTCCCGGTGGCGCCTTCCTCCTTGGAGGCTGCAGGCTGCAGGCTGCCTCCTCCCTGGGTGTCCCTCCCCTCCCCCACCCCAGCCTTTCTCTCTGCGCGCCAGGGTGGGGGGTGGGGCGGCCGAGAGAGAGCGACGGAGGGAGAGGGGAGGGGGAGGCAGAGAGGGGAAGAGAGATGGCTGGTGCCTCTCTTCGATTTCCCCCCCCCCCTTTCTTATTTAATTTATGAGGGTGCCACTTGTTAGCAAAATCCTACAGGTTTCCGGCGCACAGTTCTGCAACATCATCATCTGCACCCCGCCCCGTGTGCCTAGCACCCCAAGCCAAGCCTCCCTCCGTCACCACGCATCCCCCCCCACTGCCTCCTCCCCCTCCCCTCCCCCTCCCTGTCTCTCATCTTCAGACCTTTTTACCACATTAGGGCCCCACCCTCAGCATCTCTGGTAACCTTAAAGACCGCCTTCCTGTGTGCCCGTCTCCGAATACGACCTCAGGGAGGGCCGGCCAGAGCCTGGGCATTTGAACTGGGGGCCACGCAGGTCAGCCCACCAGCCTAGGGGCCATTTGAACTGGGGGCTCCCAGCCTCGGGAGCCTGCCTGCCTCCCGGCCCCCTCGCTCGAGAGAGAGGCCTGGCGGAGGGTCCGCTGTGCCACCTGCATTACCTGCCCGGAGCGAGCCCTGCGTGCCATTCCTCCTGTCTTTCCTCTCAGTGTCAACCTCAGGTAACAGGCAGCCGGGAGCTGCGAGCTGGGGGCACGGCCAGGGGTTGTGTTGGGGTGTCAGGGGGCTCAGCAGGCCTCCTGAGAGGTCTGCCTCCCCCGGGAGCTGGTGAACTCGCTCGCTGGGAGAGCCAGAGGACCACAGCTGGGGAGCATCAGCCATCACCCCACCGCAGGTGGGGGGGGAGGGGGGCTGGGGCTCAGGCCCACAGCGGCGGCAGGCCCGGCGGGGAGCACGCAGGTCTGGCCTCCGCAGGCCGCCCCTGCCCGCTGCCTCTGTGGGGGGAGGAGGGGAGGGAGACGGGGAGGGGGCAGCCCCAGGGAGCGGGCCTTTGTCCAGAGGAGGCAGAATCCCCTCCTTTAAACCCGCGGTGTGCCTCCCAGCCGCGGCCCGCCGCCCGCCGAGGGGCAGGCCGTGCACGTCTGAGCCGCAGTGAGTACCCCGGGTTCTTCTACTCTCGTATGTGGCGGGCACGTCTGTCCTAGACGGGGCGGGCTGAGCGCTGCTCTGGCTTTGGCATGCATTGCTTTAAAACTGAGACGGAGAACGAGCCCCGGAAAACGGAGACGGAGGTGTTCCGCGTCGTGCCTTGCAGTGGGATGAGCGCCGGCGTCCGAGCCCCCTGAGGTTGGTGGGGCTGCCCGAACCCCTCTCTCCCCACCTCCCATCCCCCGGGCTGGCACACACCCCGGGAGGCCTCAGGAGCCGCGTCTGCAGACCCCCGGGGCCTCAGGTCCCCGAGGAGTTTCAAACAGCCTCCTTCAAGCCACTGCTCGCACTAGCCTCGCACACGTGCACCCCCCACCCCTCAGGAGGGTGGCCTGGGGTGTGGGGGCGGGAGCAGGTTCCCTGGGCCTGAGGCTTGACCCACAAGCTGGGGGGACGTGGGCTTGTGGGGGGCATGGCAGCCGTTCCCCGCGGACTTCCTGCCCCCGGGACGGGGCTCAGACAGCTGGTGGAGCTGGAAGGAGGGCGGTGTGGGCATTGTGGAGCAGATTCTCTGTTGCTCTGTGTTAGTGAATGAAAACCAGGTGCTCTGGAAGACCGCACAGGTGATTCTCATGGCCGTGCAGTCCTCCTCCAGCCCCCCGCCCCCCGCCCCCGCCCCGGCCCCGCCCGCCCCGTCCGAAGTCCCGTGACGGGGAAAGGAGGCCCAGGACGTGCTGGGAGTCACAGCCCTGCTGGTGCCCGCCCTGCGGGGCCCGGGCCTGTGACGGCACAGATTCCAGAGGGCTGACGCTGAGCCGGACACGGGCTGTTGACGTGTGTGGGTGTGCTGGATGTGCTGCGGGTCGGAGTGGCGCTGTGGCTGGCCCGCTGAGCGGGGGTGGGGGGGGGGAGGGGGGAACGTGGGGCAGCTCAGGTCTGAGCGGCTCAGAGACAAGGAGCCACACACGAGGGTCAAGTGCGGACAGGTGGCCCCGCTGACGGTGTGCGATCTCTCCCCCCACTGCGGGGCTGTGGAGGCTGTGCCTGTGGAGGGGGACTGTCCTTCCCAGTTAGAGCTCTGATCTCTGCTGGGGCTGGGGATCTGGGGGGGCGGGGGGGGGCCCTCCCGGGACCCTGGGCTGCGCACCCCGGGCAGCGGCGATGGCAGGTGGTGGCGATGGCAGGTGGTGATGGCAGGTGGTGGAGGTGGGGGGAGGGAGTTGTCCTGCAGGTGCTGGGTCCCTGGGGCCTGGGGACGCTGCTTTGTGTCTTTCCGCCCAATTATGTCTGTGCGCCTGGCGCGGCCAGCCGTGCGCGGGAATGGCAAGTGCTCATCTGCGCTCCGCGCTTTCGGGCGGCATTCACTAAGCACACAGGCTGCCCCCCGGCATTGTACGCCGGCGGGGTCCGATGCCTTTGCCCCCGGGGGGGGGCCCCTGTGAGTGTTCCCAGCACGTCTGAGGTGGGCCAGGCTCTGGGGCAGGGGAGGGGAGGTGCATATTTTCCCCTCCCCGTGGGTTTATCAGGAGCATCTGCACTGACGCTCGAGGAATCTGCGGGAGGCTAAACTTGGAGAAGTCGCCGCCCCCCGCCCCCATCCCGCTTCTCCCACGGAATGGTGGTCGTCTGAGGGCCACGCGGGCCAGCTCGCTGCGAGGGGCCCCCAGCAAAAGGCTGTGGCGTCTTCTGGTCCTGGGTGGGAGGCTTGGAGCGAGGGGGGAAGGCTGGGAGCGGGGGGCTCTGAGCGCTGAGTCAGAGGGGACAGGCATCTCCCCCCGGGAGGCAGGGGGGCCTGAAGGAGACCCTTGTCTGGCCTCGGAGAAGGAGACCTAGAAACGGGGGGTGATGGACAGGAGCCAGGGGCCCTGAGCCCTGGGCTGAGACCCCTGCAGAGACCGCAGTGCCGGCCTGGGTGGGAAGGGAGACCCCACCCCCGGGGGAAGCCCTCCATCAGGCCCGAGACGTCGCATTGGAGCCCCTGACACATGGCTGTCGCCCCTTCCAGACTCGGCATAGGGTTCCTAGTACTCAAGTTGGTTTGAATGGGCTTTTCTGTCACTTGAGCAAAAAAAAAAAAAAAAAAAAAAAAACCCTCAAACACGCTCATGCGTTTCTTTCCACCATCTTTCCTTTTCTCCTTTTTATTTCTCGTGTCTGCCATGTTCAGTCGCTGGCGGCCACCACGCCCCCGTGGGTGACGGGTTCGGGGCCCTGTCGCCCCCGCTGGCCCGCACCTGCGCCCCTGCCTGCAACCATTACGCAAGCACCCAGTGTTCCAGCCCTGTTGCTGAGGCAGAAACCGGAGGTGGTTTCCATGGAAACATTGTCGTTCTCACCTACTCATGTGATTTAAAAAAAAAAAATGTTTTTATTGATTTCAGGGAGGAAGGGAGAGGGAGGGAGAGGTAGCAACATCAGTAGCTAGAGAGCCCATTGGCTGCCTCCCGCCCGCCCCCCAGCCATCCTGCCTCGCTCCAACCGCCCACTCAGGGCCCTGAGACGACGCCGCAGCCTTTTGAGGGGGGCCCCTGGCAGCGGGCTGGCCCCCACGGCGCTCAGGTGGCCCTGGCCCGTGACTGCAGCGCAGGCGTGCACTCTGGGAATCGAACCCCGACCCCCTGGCCCACAGGTTGAGGCTCAAACCACAGAGCTGCGCCAGCTGCGCCTGCCCATGTGATTTTTTTTTAACAAAAGCGTTACTATTTGTAATACTTTAAACCATAGAATAAAAAATAATAAAAGCATTTTTGTTGATTTCCGAGAGGAACGGAGAGATAGAAACACCAGTGATGAGAGAGAATCATCGCTCGGCTGCCTCCTGCAATGCCCCGCAGTGGGGATCAAGCCCACAACCTGGGCATGTGCCCTGACCCCGAATCCAATCCATGGCCTCCTGGTTCATACAGTCAGTGCTCAGCCATCGAGCCACACTGGCTCTTCATGTGATTTTAATCTCCTCTCAACCCAGCCTCCTTCCTCCCCACTTATTTGCCCCCCCTCACTGCCTTTAGGAACCCCAAATCCAGCCCCACGAGGACTTCTAACGCCCTTGGCACCACCTGTCATCACCCTTCAACCCGCCTGCCTACACCCTCGCCCCCTCCTCACCCCGCTGAGACTTCTCGGTCCCTCGTGAGCCGCTTCCTTGCTTAACTCCTTGCCCCCCTGTCTTCATTTCTGCTCGCAAACTGGCCAGTTCCCTTCTGAACCCACCCACTTCTCGGAGTAAATTATTCAATGGAATCAAAGCCGCACATCTGTGCTACTGACACCTCGTTCCCAGCTTCTCCTGCGACCAAGTTCACGGGCACATTAGCTACCTCTGAAATCATCAAGTGTGTGGTAGGGTTTTGCTCTTTAGTGGGATTCCATTTCTACCCGCTGGGATACCTGTACCAGGTGGGCTCTGCCATGGTAACAAACCCCCAGCGTCTCCCTCTAACACAGCGCCTTCAGTATGGTATGGGGGGCTGAGAGGGACCTCTGTTAGTTTTAGTCACTTGGCAGGGGGTGGGGGGAGGCACAGAGGGGCACCATCTTGAATGCCACTGGCTGTGAAGCTAGAGGGAAAAGCGGGCTCCAGAAGGTCTCAAGTAGATCACTTCCAGTCGCTAGTTATCCAGCACTAGTTACCCAGCACTAGTTATCCAGTACTAGTTATCCAGCACTAGTCAGATCAGCCTGCTCAGCCACAGGGAGCCAGGACGTGCAGTCCTACTGTGTGTCTGAAAGGAGACCTGCTGAACTTGAGTGAGGACCACAAAAGGTGGGTTGCTAGCCAGCCTCATTCTGCATCTGGAGAGGCACATGGCATTTACAAAATTTGCCTGAAATCATATGCGCAGTAAGTCATATCCTTGAACCCATGCTCAAGAATACTTTAAAAAAATCTGAGGCATAAATTGCACACCCTGTGTTCGTCTCAGGGGTGCGACGTGATTTGATTTTCAGAGTACTTGCTGTTAATCACTACTCAACACCGCTTCTGAAGCCGTCAACAATTAGTTTTCTGTTCTGGTTCTATAACTCAATTATGTTGTAATGTGCTTAATGTGGTCTAATTTTTTGAATTTATGGGGACGCCATGGTCTTGTGCCCGATCAATTTCTGCCAATGTTCCGCGTGTGTGCTCGAGAGAATGGAAATGTTCTCTCTCCCTGCTGCATGCAGAATGCACCATTGTGTCCATTAGCTCAGGCTTATCTGAGGCGTTCCCTTTAATTTAGTGGCTGTTTGCTTGAGCTGTCAGGAATTGAGAGAGGCTTGGAGCTCTCTCACTGTGACGGCAATCTCTAAGGCTTAGAATGCATTCCGTAGATAAACCTATACACAGGAAGCAGAGAGCAATTCCAGGGAGCTTAAAGCTGGGAGGGATGCGGCATTGTGAGATGAAAAAAAAAAAGTGTATGCTGTATATGAAAATTCTAGAAAAGAGCAATTGAACCCAGTGACAGAAAGCAGATCAGCGGTTGCTAGGGAACGGGAGTAGACAGGAAGTGACAAGGATGGAGGCCAAGGGGACTTTTTTTTTTTTCTCTTCACTGTTTTTATTGATTTCAGAGAGGAAGGGAAAAGGGGAGATAGGAACACCAATGAGAATCATTGCTCGGCGTCCTCCTGCACACCCCCTACTGGGATTAAGCTCACAACCCCGGCCTGTGCCCTGACGGGGAATTGAACTGTGACCTCCAGGACCCTCAACCACTGAGCTATACTGGCCAGGCAAGAGGACTTGTTGTAATGATTCGAGTATTTTGGAGTGATGGTTACATAGGTGTATAACAAATGCTTATCAAACGTTTATTGAAATGTTATTGTATTTAAGCCATACATCAATAAAGTTGAATATCAAAAATAAACAGGCCCCTTGTCAAAACCGGTTTGGCTCGGTGGATAGAGCGTCAGCCTGCGGACTGAAGGGTCCCAGGTTCGATTTCGGTCAAGGCATGTACCTTGGCTGTGGGCACATCCCCAGTAGGTGTGCAGGAGGCAGCTGATTGATGTTTCTAACTCTTTATCCTTCTCCCTTCCTTACTGTAAAAAAAAAAAAAAATCAAAAAATACATTTTTTTAAAAAATAATAAAATAAAATAAAACAGGTCCCACAAGGCCGAACCAGCCACTTCTTGGGGGCATGGGTTGATGCTCAACCACTGCCACGGAGCCACACTGTCTGGGTAATAAAAATGTTAAGTTTTATTTATGTATGTATTTTTTTAGAGAGAGAGGGATAGATAGAAATATTGATGAGAAACATCATCCATCGGCTGCCCCCTGCAGGCCCCCTACTGGGGAATGAGCCCACAACCTGAGCATGTGCCCTGACCAGAAATCAGAACTCTTGGTTCATGGGATCGACGCTAAACTGTTAGAGTGGGAATTTTTGAGCATGCTTTCTCCTGGTCCACCCGGCCATAAATCCCAGCTGCCGCTAACGAAATGGCCTCGCAGGAGAGATTACTGTCCGTTTTCTCAAGAAGGGAATGCAGTTACTTATTCCCACTGTCCGCTTTCCGAACAGGATGCGGTTCCTTACTCCCCTGGGCGCCAGGACCCTGTAAATTCTGTTACTTAAGGAAAACGGCTTTGTTTTAAAGGGTTTGCTCTGCAAAAACAGGATGTAGTTTTAATACAGCCGGACACAAAGGGTCAGGCTGCTCTCTCGGCTGCGTGGAGAGATAGCAGTCAGCCGGCCGGCATTGAAGGCTCCCTAAATTTGTTTTTTTTAAAGAATATATTTTATTGGTTTTTCACACAGAGGAAGGGAGAGGGATAGAGAGCTAGAAACATCGATGAGAGATACCGTGTTTCCCCGAAAATAAGAGCTACTTCATGGAAACATAAGACATCCCCTGAAAATAAGACCTATCGCATCTTTGGGAGCAAAAATTAATATAAGACCCTGTCTTATTTTCGGGGAAACAGGGTACAACGACCAGTTGCCTCCTACACATCCTCCACTGGGGATGTGCCCGCAGCCAATGTACATGCCCTTGACCAGAATCGAACCTTGGACCCTTGAATCTGCAGGCTGACGCTCTATCCACTGAGCCAAACCGGTTTCAGCAAGGCTCCCTAAGTTTTAATTGGGTCTGAACTCCCATGGTCGTTCACTCAGCTGACTGGGCAAAATGTTACTTAAAAAAATAAAATAAAATAAACAGGTCCCAAACCGAAGGTTAACAAAAAATAGTAATAATAGTTACAAATTCAACAAAATGTTTTTAAACATTAAACAATTGTCCCCGAGCAGGTGTTCTAGGCCTGTGGTCAGTAAACTGCAGCTCGAGAGCCACAATGCGGCTCTTTGGCCCCTTAGTGTGGCTCTTCCACAAAATACCACGGCCTGGGAGAGTCTATTTTGAAGAAGTGGCATTAGAAGAAGTTTAAGTTTAAAAAATGTGGCTCTCAAAAGAAATTTCGGTCATTGTACTGTTGATATTTGGCTCTGTTGGCTAATGAGTTTGCCGACCACTGTTCTAGTGAATGTGAAAACATGGGGTATCAGGGTTTTTTATTCACACACACACACACACACACACACACTCCTACATATGTCCTGACTTACTTTTTTCCAGGATGAGGGCTGTGAATTTCCGAAAAGCATATTTGATATGACAAAAATGACTATTTTTGCAAAGACTTTAGGGTAGCTGACTCCAGACTTAAAAAAAAAATTATTTTAAAATGTTTTTATTATTATTTTTATTTTTTTATTGATTTTTTTTACAGAGAGGAAGGGAGAGGGATAGAGAATTAGAAACATCCATCAGCTGCCTCCTGCACACCTCCCATTGGGGATGTGCCCGCAACCAAGGTACATGGTCTTGACCAGGATCAAACCTGGGACCCTTCAGTCCGCAGGCCGATGCTCTGTCCACTGAGCCAGACTGGTTAGGGCCTGACTCCAAACTCTTGCTGGAGGAAAATGAGTCAATGGGCTCTTCACCCCCCAAAGAACACGCCTTTTGTGGCTCTGCCAACCTGTGACCATTTCCACAGACGTGGTTTGTTTAGAGCCCGACTGGAAATGTGCACTCACCCAAGTGCACTTCGGGGAATGCTGGGAGCCTGAGAAGAACTCCAACAGGTACCGACTTTCAGTAAAGGAGGAGATAAGGATAAGCCAGGTTTTAAAAAAATATATATTTTATTGATTTTTCATAGAAAGGGAGAGAGACAGAAAGTCAGAAACATTGATGGGAGAGAAACATTGACCAGTTGCCTCCTGCACACCCCCCACTGGGGATGTGCCCAAAACCAGGGCACATGCCCTTGACTGGAATTGAGCCCGGGACCCTTCAGTCCACAGGCCGACGCTCTATCCACTGAGCTAAACCGGTTAGGGCAAGCCAGGTTTTCTAAGTTCATTTTGGGGGGGAGGGGAAAAGAACCAAAAACCAAAAATACCCCAACAAAACAAAACTTTATAGACACTCAAAAATAAAAAAATAAGAATTTATAGTGTTTATCATAGGTGATCAAGACTTTAAATATATATTTTATTGATTTTTTACAGAGAGGGAGAGGGATAGAGTTAGAAGCATCGATGAGAGAGAAATATCGATCAGCTGCCTCCTGCACACCCCCTACTGGGGATGTGCCCGCAACCAAGGTACATGCCCTTGACCAGAATCGAACCTGGGACCCCTCAGTCCGCAGGCTGATGCTCTATCCACTGAGCCAAACCGGTTTTGGCTGATCAAGACTTTAGATCTGAAACGTTAACAATGCTTGTTCAGTATATAATACAACTCAACTGAGGAACATGCGAACGGAGAGACATCTTGTTTTAAAAATGTACTGGGTCTGTCCTGGCCGGTGTGGTTCAGTGGTTGAGCTCGGACCTAAGCACCAGATCACAGTTCAGTCCCAGGTCAGGGCACCTGCCCGGTTGCAGACTCGATCCCCAGCGGGCAGTGGGGAGATGCAGGAGGCAGCCAGTTGATGTCTCTCTCACTGATGTTTCTCTCTCTCTCTCTACTATCAGTGAAAACGTCTCTGTAAAAACTTACTTGGTCTGTGTATAGAATACAACTCCCTTTCCCCTCCCTGAATGTTTACTCTGTAGCCTTGAATTGCTTTTGCTCTTCAAACCTGTTATTTCCACTCCAGATTCACCATGTCCCCCCTTAGTTACCGTCTCCATTTTCATCCTAGTTCCGGTTTACTGGATTATTATTATTTTTTAAAAAACAGGCAGGCTATGTACTTCACGTTTCCAACCATTCCTAAGTCCTGCAGTCTAGAGCAGCCATGGGCAAACTATGGCCCGCGGGCCAGATACAGCCCTCGGAGCCGAAAGAGCAGAGGGTTCTCTTGCTCTCCCCTCTGCTCCTTCACCAGCAGCCCAAGAGGAGAGTGCCAGCATGGTCAGGTTGCTTTTGTTCCGGCCCTCCGGTCCAGTGTAAGAACCCATGGTGGCCCTGGAGTCAGAAAGTTTGCCCACCTCTGGTCTAGAGTCACACAATATGAAAAGATGGAGGTCAACTTTCCAACTTCATTCCTCACATATTAAGGTCATCAAAGCCTCTCTCCAGCCCCTCACTTGAACCTAACAGGCATTGCCTATTAAAAATAAATGGAGTTCTGGTTCGGAGGAAACGTGTATGAGCTGGGCGAACAGGGTGCCACGGATATGCCGGCACCTCCCGAGTGGAGCTCGCCTAAGAGGCCAGGAGCTGTGCTGAGCACCCTCACTCCTGAGGGGGTAGCATGGCCTCCCTTCCAGGAAAAGCAGACCTTGTTCCATATTAATTAATCGCATCTTAGATTTCAAGGCTTGTGTCTCTGAAGAACACCTGCGCTTTCTAATGCAGAGAGGAGGGTGATTGTTACCTTTGTTACTTCTGCCTTCGATGGGCAGAGCGGGAGGTAACACTTCTCTCCAGTGAATTCACTCAGAGTAGGCTGTTGGTTGGCTGACCGCCTTCTGTGCCCAGCAGGGGGCGCTGAGGGAACAGTCTGCACAGTCTTGCCCTCAGAGTGTGCAATCTGCTGCGGCTGATTCCAGTTAACCCCGACTTTAACCAGAATGCCAATGTGGGAGTAAATATGTAAAATAAAGAATCAATACAAAGATGCACATAGGAAACAACTTAGTGGATTTATTTGGAAAGTAGGAAATCAGCATGACTTTAACATTGAGAATAGGAACAAACTAGAAAAAGTCCAGCTACAGAAAAGAAGGCAGAGTGCTGACCATCCGGTGCAAACCAGCCACGCCCACGTTTCTCTCATGCAAATGAGCATTGAGGGAGAGGAGAATGTCTCCAGAACGGCCACACAAACGGTCTAAACATTTACATAGGAAACTGTACATAAATGAAAAAATAAATTAGACAATTTACAAAAAATGTCTCATAGGTACAATAGGCTATAACTTAGTTTGCTATGAATACAATCTGTAGCACATCATACATTTTTACAACAGATTCAGTGTTAGGATTCCATGGCAAAGCTTACACTTGACAAGAACAACTCGAGAGAATAAGGCAACTTAAACTGAAATGGCTTGTATAAGTGAAGTTAACACACAAACATCTGTGCATGATTTGGTCAGTAACTGGGCAGAATTAAGACAAATGCCATTGAACTTCAGTTAAAAAGTAAAAAAAACAAATGAAAACACACAATGTATAAAAAAAATCATAGAACCATCTTAACATGACTTGCATCTGATTCCATTCATTATATTTGGACAAGGAGCCTACAGAGCCACCTGCTCTTTCTAAATGTTGTAAACTAAAAGGGTACCTTGTGAAAAAACAGATTTCAAAATGGCTTCCCACCTGCGAGCACTACTGACTGTAGGGCGGGTCGCAGGCTCCAGTGATCTCAAACCACCCGCGTCACCTCCGCATGCTTTACAAATGATGTGAAGCCGATTGTGCCCTTTGATAGCTCCCGGGACTGTAAGCACGGAATGTGTGAAAGATGTAAGAAATAGCAGAGAAGGAAAAACAGCGCTATTTTAGAATTGAAATTTAGCTGCATATTCATATAATTCAAAATCTTGATTTCAACCTCCATTTATGCCTTTGAAAAATACACCCCGCATTAATTCTTTTAAACACAAAATTAGTGGCAGCTGTGGTAAACAGGCTGACAATGTTAAAGCAAAAAAAAAATCTTTGATTACAATAAGGGCCAGAACGTAAATAAAGTTATAATAATGCCCATATAATTTTGAAGTTAGCGCAACAAAAATTCCAGATACGTTTACTGATTGAAGTATACACATACTTGAATATATCTATGTATCCCTTCATATTAGTTTAAGGTATCTCTACTTGCTCATTGTAGGCAGTAGCATCACATGATAATAAATCACTAATACCATCCTATTGGTTGGGTGAGAATTCAGTCCAGTACCTATCGACAGAAACACACAAAATACATCCCGAGACACGAGGCCAGTCTGGGCCGGCCGGGTTGGTCACCGCAGGCGCTGCCCCAGGAGGCAAGAACTCGCCTTTCCCAGGACCGTGGTGACAACCGATGCCCTCGCTGTGACAAGCCACTGTCCTCGTTTCACAAATAAAGGAGACAACATTGAAAGAAGTTAGACCGGTGACTGGTGCTATTTCCAGCACAAAACCAAACTAGGACCCCACGTCCGCCGACCACACAAGACTGATATGACACGAACAACAGGGGCTGCTGAAGACATCGGAACTTTCTGGAAGTGGAAATTACTCAAAAGCTGTGAGGAGCTGCTTTTCACAACACAGGTTTTAAAACAGGCAATTAGAACGCTTTAAAGCAAGAAAATTCTTTCCTGGCTCTGCCGGTTACCAGACTCGGTGCTGAAAACATTGGCAGCTTAAAGCATGCCATTCTGGGAGCTTATCTGATGAAGAAACGGAGTTGGCTGAATCTCTCCGGGGTGAGAATAAAACACAGGAAGATAAACCAACGTCCTGGGGAAATAGGACATCACTGACATGTCATGGCAAATCATCTTAAACAGGTCAGATATTATTACAAAAGGCAACAGGTTTCTAGTATTTTGTTTATACATACCACGGAGCAGAAAGTTAAGTGGAAAATAATGCACACTCTTTTTTTTTTCCTGGTGATTATTCTTTCAGTCTTTTTCTAAACTACACTCTCAAATGCGATAGGTTAAAAAGCATTAAGTGCTCAACCAGAAAAAAAAATGATACACTAAAAAAATATGCAAAGTTTTTTATATAATACAGATTGGTTACAAAGGACATTTAGAAGCTGTTGCTTTGCTAAGCTTTCCATCCAAAAATGCAGCCTTAAAAATCAAGGCGAGCCTGGCCGGTGTGGCTCAGTGGTTGAGCAAGAGGTCACAGTTCAACTCCCGGCAGGGCACGTGCCTGGGTTGTAGGCTCAATCCCCAGTAGGGGGCGTGCAGGAGGCAGCCCATCAAATGATTCTTGCTTATCACTCATGTTTCTCTCCCTCTCTGAAATCAATAAAAACATATTAAAAAAAGGAAGAAATCAAGATGAGACTAAGGGTGATGAACTACTCTTAGAAGGCAAAAGTACCACTGGACACAGAGGAAAAACTTTCCTCTGAGCTGCATCCTTTCGCTGACAGAAATGAAACTTTCAGAAACCAGACTGATAACACAGCAATCACATTTGCACACAAAGGCGAAAAACTCAGGAACCTTTGCAGTCTAATATTTGGCAAATATTCTGAACTTCCTAAAGGCCTGTCAATTACCATGTGTATTATTGGCAACAGCATTGACTTTTCCTGTACTGAGTCCACGGATTTAAATCAAGTAGCTGAACAAGGAACTGCCAGTGTTGACAGGCACGTCTACCAACACTGTGTCTCGGGGAGGTTGGGGTGTGGAACTGAAAGCCACTAGTTCTAAAATTCTCTAGTTAAAAGGCAATCTTTTTTGGGGGAGAGGCAAGTTCTAGACCTTGTGTTCTTTACTAAGCCTCAAAAGAAGTTGAGAGCGCTCCTGCACTTGAAAATGTTTTTTACAAATGGAAATTAAATCTGAAAGTTAAAAATTCTCTTATGTGTACACAACTCAACAAAGAATAGGGCTTCTCTTTAATCCTTTAAAATTGGCTTCTCAAAATTAATTAGGTAAGATGGGGGAACATTTAAGTCACTGGAATCATCAAATTGGCTTCAGTGTAGGAAATGCAAACTTTGGAGAGTGCTTAGGGCAGTCAGAACGTGTCCTGGGCGCTTTATCAGTAATACAGAGCCACTACGATGGATAGGATGCAATGGAAGGTATTTTTGGAATGGCCAGAAATACAGCTTGTCTGTTTAAAATAAACCACCCAAATGAGCTACTTCCTATCCTTTGTTTTTAAAAAATAAGGTTCCCATATTTCTCCCTCTCAAACATCCTTTTAAAAGCCAAATTTTAAGAGCTAGCTTTAAAACTACATTAATACAGTAGCCACTACCTGAATCTGGCTACTGAGAACTGGAAACATAGTGTTAAAATGGAGATGCGCTGTAAGTATAAAATACAAACTGGTTTTGAATACCAACTGTAAAAGACCACAACGTAAAATATCTAAGAAACTTTTAATATTGATTAGATGTTGAAATGATAGCATGTCAGATATAGTGAATTAAATTGAAATATATAATGAAAATGAATTTCACCTGTTTCTTTTTACTTTAAATGTGCCTGCTGGGAAATGTAAAATTTCATGTGCCTCATATTTTATTTCTGTTAACGCTGTTCAAGAACACAAAACGTTGAGGCATTATATTGATTGGGACTATAACCAAATCTGTTGACCATTGTATTCTCACATGAAATTCTTGAGGTCATAATACAAAAGTAGAATCTTGGCAGCCTTCATCATAATTCTGTATTCTTATTATTCCAATAATTCTAGATTACACATGAGAAAAGCCACGTGCAGAGTGGTGAGATGGCACTCCCCTTTACATACGTGTTAGTACCTGCAGTTCTTGAGGACAGATAGTAGGAATCATAGTTCCAAATTAAACAAAGTACTGATCAAACTAACTTGTAGAGACTTTGATCATTCCATTTCTTTCCACCTAACCCCATGGCTGCTAATGTACCATTTGCCACAGAAATGTAATTTGATGTTATGGTCTTTTAAAATATTCAGAATTAAACCAATAAACTACCAATGCTCAAATTTTTAAAAATTAATCAAATAGGCGGCTTTTGGCTGAAATATCTTGTCATTACAATGTAAACATGAAAGAAGAAACGTTTGGTCATAGGTTTTCAAAATGTCTACTGACTGACGTGAATCCAAAGGTCTAAATATTCTGAATTCTGCAAGATTATGTTGACATAGCTCTCTACATATTCCCTATTACTTATGTTAATGTCTTTAAATAAGAGAAAACCGAATTATAAGTATTTGAGCACAGATTCTGAAAACTCGAAGCACCTCTTGATAGTCTAGTGAAAACTGTTCTCCATGGAGCAAAACTGTGTTCTGTGGAAACATCGCGATACTTCTCCGTAATGTAAACAGCTGTACGTTCTTCAGAGCACATCCAGACTTACTGGTAACTTAAGGAGCTGACTAGTTTTCCCCAGTCTCTCTACCTCCCTCATAGGAACCACGAGCAATAGTCTCTAACAAATGTTACTGCCAAAGTAAAAATCTGAGAAGGTTTATAACATTATAAAAATGATTCAAAACAGAGAACAAATTCTAAGGCAAAGGGGTTTACAGTAAATTTAGGAATTACAATTTTTTTTATTACCAGGATGTACAAAACACTGATCCTTTTATGATTCTGCAGTATGGCCTCTGTATTCCAGTTTCAAAAAAACTCTGACTTCTATAACATTAATTTAGAATAAATGTGATTTTGTTGCTGTTCATAATAGAATTAAGTCTTTAGCTTTGATGGTCCAGATCTAATTAGACAGAAAGGACTGGGTCTGGTCCTGAGATAAATGTGGTACAGAAAGAACTCTCCAACGCATGCAAACCATATTTCATTAGAATAGACTTTGGGCCCTCATCATAGGACTTTCAAATAAATAAGCTTCCAATTATAAAATATTCACCACTGTAAATGTATTGATTAAGTAATAAAATATAGAAAGTGCTATGTCACCAAATATGTGCATTTTCTAGGATTCATTTAAAATTCAGGCTAATATTTCAATTCAATTATGGCATTTGAAAAAGGTTGTACTTCTTTTAAAAAGATACTTCTGGGCAAAGATCATATAAACATGCTTTTTTTGGCGGGTTATACAACAATGAATAATTAGTATTGCCTTGACATTTCTAAAATCACATAAAAATCATCATCTTTGATTGCCATTTTGATACAGGGTATGTTACTGTCTGCTTACTAATACCCAAAACATAGAACAGACTTGTAACAAATATTCAGAATTAATTATTTGTATGAGCAAAACATTTCTGAGCCTTTTAAGATTTGTTTGAGCATACAGTACTGCAATGTTGGCTACATAAAATAAATAGAAAATCTTTTTGAGAGAAAGCTCAATAATCAGAGGCTGTACTGCATTTAAAGATTTAACACTGGCTATATACAAAAGGGAAAGCATTTCAATTAGAAATACTTCACCTGCTACCGAGTTCTTGCTGTTACTATGGCAACATTTAGCAGCGTACCATTTTGACATTTAAAAAGCAACAGGAACAGTGCTACTCTTTTATCCTGCGTTTCCAGTGACAAATAATGCAGCGATTATGCCTCTGGTTTTCGGTTCTTCTTGGGTGGCATTTATTATCAGAGATAAACCTGAAGCTTTAGCTGAAATTTGGCAGCCCAAGGAGTGCACCAACCGCTCCAAAGTATCCCTGTGTAATTTAAAACAATTATTAATGCAGTGCAGCTCTTACGTTAGCATACAGTATTAACCACTATTAACACAGTTACATTATATCTATTTAAGAACACCTATTCAGAAATCTACCAATTTGTTTTGTCAGCTATTATAAAGTATTTTAAACTGTATTCTCAATATATACCCCCTTTAAATACCTATTTTTGAAGTGTGGTCTAAAAAAAAATGTCTTTTTATTGATTTCACAGCGAGTAAGAGAAAGGGAGAAAGAAACATCATGTGAGAGAAACATTGATCCACTGCCTCCTGCACGCCCCCTACTGCAAATCAAACAGTAACCTGGTTCATGGGTTGATGTTCAACCACTGAGCCGCACTAGCAAAGCAAAGGGTGGCTTTTAGACACTAAAATGTCTAGGGCTATTATTGCAAGTCAGTGCCCCTTCCCCTTGCCTCAATTAACTTCCCTCGGCTAAGACTCCACCCTGCACAGCGCAACCCGGCATTGCCCATGCTGACCTCTGAAGTGAGAGCAGTGACAATGAAATATGCATGCTTTTAAGGAAATACTCTGCTCCTGTGTTATTAAAACTCTTGTAGCCGCTGACTGACCAGAAACAAAATAATATGAGGTAAATTTACTTAATCTGAAACATTATGTGCTTAGGTCAAAATTTAACTGGCTGTAGTGAACAAATATGAAAAGAAAAGAATAATGAACTCCACAGTGTTAACAGTGGTTACCTCCGGCAGTGAGGGTGAGGTTGTGGTGGGAAGATTAGAAAGAATTTTCACTGCTACATTATATAGTTGTGTATTGTTCGCGTTTAACATTTGTTACCTCCAGGGAGAAAATAAGATCACTAAGTGTATAAGCAGCCCCATATGTAAGGAGCTGATGCGGCTCTCTCAGAACTGTGAAGTCTCAACTTATGGGGGTGCCTGCCAGGTTACAGTAACCCCGACCCCCCAATTCCAACTGAAGTGAGGAATCAATATACAGTTTCGGTAAGTCGTAGTTTTGTAGCCTAAAAAAGCCTGCATATAAAAGCACGCTATTAAAACTCACAAACGTTATCTTGCCAGTCATACCTCATGCTCTAGAAACAATGCCTTCAGCTGTCCTTTCGACCAGTAATCCAGTGCATATGCCAGAAGTTTCATCGAGAGGGTATTGACTCGTAAAAAGTTTCCCACAAAGACAACTCTGTTTATTTTCTAGAGGAAAAGAACAAAGAAAATGACGTCAAGAAAGAATTATAAATAGGTTTCACAATACAAGAGGTTTGGACAAAAACTTAAAAAAATGTAAATAACTACCATTTATTAGTTCCTACTACATTCCTGGTATGTACCTCCCTATCCTGTATGTTTTAAACAATGACTTTTGGACATGATTACACATTTGTCCAAACCCACGGGACGTACAGCCAGAGTGAACCCCAGTGTAAACTATGGACTTTGGGGCGATGGTGTCCGTGCAGGTTGCTGGGTGTGAGGAGTGAATCAGAGCTGCCGATGGGCACTGGGAGGAGGTGCGGGCTTGGGGTCGGGGAGTATGAGAACTCTCAGTGCTTTCCACTCGTTTGAGCTGTGAACCTACAACCGCTCTAAAAAATACAGTCTATTTAAAAAAAGAAAAGTTCTGGGAAAAGATGCTACTTAAATGATTATAGATGAGACCTGCTTGTGAAAATGGCCAAGAAATAATCTATTTAAATATAGCAATTTGGAGAAATGTTGTTGTTGAGATTAAAAGAGACCAACCAGGGAAGAGTATTTTAAATGTGTTTAGGATTAAAAGAAGCTGTAAACTTGGCCAGGCCGCTGTAACGTATGCTCAGCAATGACACGCGGCCTGTGGACTTTGTACAGAGCCGGAGGGCAGCACTGCGTGGGAATGGCATGCGGCCGACCCCTAGCTTCCAGCCTAACCCGTCGTGCCATTCTGCTAAGACCCCCTCACTCATTTGGCTCCTTAGGTATCTGTTCGGCTAGGAAACCTTCAATGGAGGAATTGGTGTTCCCCAGAATATGTATGTCCAGGAATCCTATTTCTACTCTCTTACTAACACACTGATTTTTTGGATATACATGTTTGAATATTGAATTTGCCAGTGTAAACTCTGGCCAGAATTATTAAGACAATTGGCCAGTGAAAACCCAGACACAGGGCTAGGAAAAAAGGTCTCAAAAGTGGAAGTGCCCCAAAACCGCGGTTAAAATGCCTCCCAGTGACTCCCCTCAACCAACTTAATTACCCTATTATTAAAAAAACTAAAGAAATAAAATTCTGGATTTAAATAATTCAGAGGATTAATTTGGGGTTTGGCACAGCTGTTTTCTTTGTTGGAGCCTCTTCCCCCCCCCCCCCAACATATCCACATGTGTGATTCTTTTGCTTCCTTCAAATCTTTGTGCAAATGGCACATTTTCAATAAAGCCTCCTTCAAACAACCAATTACACAGCAATCTGTCCATCCAATTACACAGCAATCTGTCCTCTGCCACGCTCTGGTCTATTCTCAAATTCCCTTTGTCCTGTTTGATCTTCTCATTTTGAAAACCAGCGTTTGTCACCTAACACAAACTAAATACTTATTTACCGTATGACTAGAAGAGATGTAAGCGCCACCACGCCAGAGAGCGCTGCTTCCTTCACTAATGTATCCCACGAGCCTAGAGCAATGCCTAGCACACGGCGATCTGTACGCGTTTATCCAGTGTACAGGTGACTGAACGCAGGGTTCCTTCACGAAGCAAAGTCTCCATTCAGGTAAAAGTACTTGCTATTTTACAAAAATTAAATGGAGCCCCGCCGGTTTGGCTTAATGGCTGAGCATGACCCACACACCAAGAGGTTGCTGGTTGGATTCTGGGTCAGGGCACCTGCCTGGGTTTTGAGCTTGATCCCCAGTAGGGAGTGTGCGCGAGGCAGCAGATGGATGTTTGTATCTCTCTATACCTCTCCCTTCCTCTCTCTCTCTCTCTGAAAAAAAAAAATCAATTAAAAAACAAAGTTAAATGGACCACCATATCGACCACATGAAGAAAGAATTGTATATGTAGTCTCCTTCAAATAAAAAGAACCCAAATATGAGATAAGTGAAGCTTGCAGTAAGTATACGGAGAATGAGTCTCAATGCCTTCATAGCCCTGTACAATGCTGCTTGATCCATATGCAACAAGGCAGCACTGTAAAGAAGCCGAGGGCAGTAAGAAAACTTCCAAGCCCTTCTCCCATCAAATGCAACGTTAACAGGAAAAAGACAACACAAAACACACACGCAAACACGCTGCCTTTTCTCTGGCATCTTGAAGAGATTTAGGTCATGTACAGCCAGGCCCTGCCTAAGGACATTTTAGGATCACATATATGATGATGGTCCCAAAGGATTATAATGGAGCTGAAAATTTCTATTGCCTGGTGATGTCATAGCCATGTCACAGCCATCCTGATGTTATAGCTCAACATGTTACTCGAATGTGTGTGGTGATGCTGGTGTAAATAAACCTACGGCACTGCCAGTCATATCAAAGTGCAGAACAATTCTGTACAGTATATGACTTAATGATAAGGTCTGTTACTGGCTTATATACTATACTATACTATACTATACTATACTATACTATAAACTTTTACTATAATTCTAGAGTGTTCTCTTTCCAAAAAGAAGGCAGTTTGCTATAAAACAGTACGCCATTTTATAGCAGCAGCAGCAGCCGCCGCCTCATAGATTCATGGGTCTCTGGGTCGCATCATGTGCTTGATTTAATCTCATGCTGTTTGGAACAAGCATCATGCAGTACAGGCTGTAGCCTCGGAGCAGGAGCTCTGCCTTAAGCCTCCGGGTGTGTAGGCTGTGCCACCTACAGCTAGGCTTGTGATAAATGTGCTCTATTATGTTCACACAATAACAAAATCGCTCGATGACGCATTTCTCAGAATGTACCTGCCATTAAGCAGTACATGACTGTATTTCCAAGAAGACGAAATGTAATTGTCTATTTGTGCTATTTCTGATTTGAATTACCTGCTACTTTCTTGAAAGGTCATGTAACAACTGAGCACATAGCATACATAATGAGTCTTGGGTGTTAACAGAGATCCATAATGCGTCGTGGGGTTTAATGGATTAGGTCTCTATCCTATAGGTCTCTGTAAGAACAAGAAGAAGCCCTGCTAGCCTATATAATAAAGAGCTAATATGCAAATGGTCACCACGTCCTCACCCCGTAATGGCTCAGACACTCAACACTGGGGGTGGGGGTGGGGGTGGGGGAGGAATGGGGACCAACCAGGAACAAAAGAACTCACGAGAGAAATGGGGACCAGCCAGGCACAATTGAGCTTGCAATAGAGGAATGGGGACCAGCCAGGCTGTGGCCTGGGAGAGGGACAAGCCACCGCCCTGCGGTCCCGGGTGCCGGTGGCTGGCCCAGGTGAAGCCAGCCCAGGTCCTGGGTGCCTGCAGCCAGCCAGAGAGAGGGAAGCCCAGGTCAAGGGTGCCTGCGACTGGCCAGAGGGGGGTATCCAGGGTCTCGGGTGTGGGCGAGGCAGAGGCAGTTAGGGGCAATCAAGCAGTCAGACAGGCAAGCAGTTAGGAGCCAGCAGTCCTGGATTGGAAGAGGCAGTTGGACATCCCTTGAGGGGTCCCAGATTGGAGAGGGTACAGGTCAGGTTGAGGGATGCCCTCTGCACCCCCATGCACAAAAAACTCCAATTCACATTTTTCATATAATTAAAATGTTTTTACCTCGTTAACAGCACACATTCGTGCCACAGAACCAATGTTATTGGTGATAGTAACTAAAGTAGCTCTTGCTAGATCTTCTTTACTAACAGATTCTCGCTTCTCCTTATAAATCATGTTGCCAAAACTGCAGAGAAATGAAAAAAACAAAAACAAAATTAAACCTGCTGATAAAAAGCAACATTTCATACATATGGGGAATTTATCCTAAAGATAAATCTACACACATACAGGGTGATTCACTGATTCACTGAACTGAACATACCAAAATTATAGGAGCCCAAACATCACCAAACAATGAAATAGCATGAAGCTGTTAACAAGGAAGAAAGAAGGGAAGAGAATAGAGGCAGGAGAGGGATGGGAGGGAGAGAAAGAAAGGGAGCAGAGGAAGACTAGAGTAAATGTCGCAAGACTAGAGTAATCCTCGCAAGGGGATTTTAGTTCGAATACCCAGATTTCCCTTCTAGCCAACTTCTGTTGAAAATATAGGACTTGACTAAGTTAATTTCTTCTTATGCAATTGGATAGTCTACCTTGGCATTCTGCTCCCTTAAATTAGATTCTGGCGGTGGGCTGGGGAGGGGAAGGAGGGAGAGATCAGAGTTAAAGAATACTTTGGAAGGGACGTGCTTTTATGGACACTTTATTTTATTTTTTAAAATATATTTTACTGATATTTTACCGAGAGGAGGGAGAGAGATAGAGAGCTAGAAACGTGGATGAGAGAGAAACATTGCCCAGCTGCCTCTTGAGTAAATGTATCGCCCTAGCTGGTCTGGTCCAGTGGCTGAGCATCAGCACCCACAGGCTGAAGGGTCCTGGGTTCGATTCCAGTCAAGGACTTGTACCTCAGTTACAGGCTCGATCCCTGGCCCTGTGTGTCTCTTATATTGAAGTATCTCTCATATTGAAGTTTCTATCTCTACCCCGCCCTGCCATTCTCTCTAAAAAAATCAATGAAAAAATATCCTCGAGTGAGGATTAACAATAACAACAAAATTGTGAATAACAAATCCATGTCTCTTTTTATCTCTCTTCCCCTTTATCTCTCTATCAAAATAGTAAAATAAATCAATCATTTAAAAAATGTTAAAAAGTATATATAATATGCTAGTCAATGGTATATAAATGTTATCTTCTAAGTAAGGGGAGGATAAGGATATGTATTTGTATTTGCAAAAGATTTAAAATGGAAATGCCATAGATCCAGCAATCCTACCTCTGGGTATTTATCTGAAGAAATCCAGAATGCTAATTTGAAAAGACAGAATCACAGAAAGGATACCCAAGGATTAATAAAAATGGGCTCCTATAGGGTGCACACAGGAAGACGTCTAAGATCTAATTCTGAAATAATATGAGCCTTCAAAATTTGGAATCTAAACTGAGTAAGAAGCAGCCCCCTTACAGCTTCCTGATATACATAATGCTTTCTAAAAACTAAATAAGCAAATTTATATTTTAATTTTCAGTTACAGTTGACATGTAATATTGTATTAGTTTCAGGTGTACAACTTAGTGACTAGACATTTATATAACTTAGGAAATGATCACTCTGTAAGTCTAGTACCCATCTGACACCTATACATAATCATTACATTTTTATTGAATACTAGAGGCCCGGTGCATGAAATTCGTGCACAGGAATGTGTGTCCCTCTGCCCAGCCTGCACTCTATTCAATCTACGACATCCCTTTCACAATCCAGAACTGCTGGCTCCCAACTGCTTGCCTTCCTGCCTTCCTGACTGCCTCTAACCGCTTCTGCCTGCCAGCCTGATTGATGCCTAATTGCTCCCCTGCCAGCCTGTTTGCCCCTAACTGCCCTTCCCTGCAGGCCCAGTTGCCCCCAACTTCCCTACTCTGCCAGCCTGGTTACCCCTAATTGCCCTCCCCTGAAGGCTTGATTGCCCCCAACTGCCCTCCCCTGCTGGTCTGATTGCTCATAATTGCCCTCCTCTGCTGGCAATCTTGTGTCCACATGGGGGCAGTCATCTTTGATCACATGGGGGCAACCATCTTGTGTGTTGGAGTGACGGTCAATTTGCATATTATTATTTTTTAAATTAGATAGGATAGAGGCCTGGTGGACAGGTGGGGGCCAGCTGGTTTGCCCTGAAGGGTGTTCTGGATAAGGGTAGGGGTTCCCTTGAGGCGTGGGACAGCTTGGGCAAGGGGCCTATGGTGGTTTGCACGCTGGCCACTCCCCGCTGGTGACCCAAGCAGAGGAGCTGGTATGTGGGATTTATTTATCTTCTATAATTGAAACGTTGTAGCCTTAAGAAGAGACCAAGACAGGCCAGGGCAGGCGGAAAGCTTGGCTTCCTCCATTGCCGGGGAAACCCAAGCCTCCTGCTCTCTTGTGGCCACAGACATCTTGGTTGGGTTAATTTGCATACTCACTCCTTATTGGCTGGTGGGTGGGGCAGAGGGATGATCAATTTGCATATTACTCTTTTATTAGATGGGACTAGAGGCCCGGTGCATGAAATTTGCGCATGCGCACATGTGTGAGCCCAGCCTGCACCCTTTCCAATCTGGGGTCCCTCCCAACTGCCCTCCCCTGCCAGCCATCTTGTGTCCACACAGGGGCAGCCATCTTTGACTACATGGGGGAGGCCATCTTATGTGCTGGAGTGGTCAACTTGCATATTACTCTTTTATTATAGGACTAGAGCCCCAATGCATGACATTCTTGCAAGAGTAGGCCTTTCCCCAGCTGCCGGCAATGGCTTCCCTCTGGCACCTGAGACTTGGTTTTCCCTCATAGCCCTGGCTTTGTCTGGAAGGATGTCTGGTCTAATGAGCATATTACGCTTTATTATTATAGACATTCCCTATGCTGTACTTTATAGCCCTGTGACTGTTTTTTTTCACCCATCCCCACAATCCTCTTCCATCTGTAGCACAATCCTTGTTGTCTGTAGCTGTAAGTTTATACATTTGTTTTTTAGATTCCACATAAGTGAACATGTAATAGTTGTCTTTCTCTATCTAAATTATTTCACTTAGCATAATACCCTCTAGATCAGGGGTGGGCAAACTTTTTGACTCGAGGGCCACAATGGGTTCTTAAACTGGACCGGAGGGCCAGAACAAAAGCAACCTGACCATGCTGGCACTCTCATCTTGGGCTGCTGGTGAAGGAGCGGAGGGGAGAGCAAGAGAACCCTCTGCTCTTTCAGCTCCGGGGCCAGATAGAACAGCCAAATGGGCTGGATCCGGCCTGCGGGCCGTAGTTTGCCCACGGCTGCTCTAGATCCACCCATGTTGTGGCAAATGGAAAGACTTCATTCATTTTTATGGCTGAGTAATATTCCATTGTATCATAAGTTCTTTATCCAATTATTATCAATGAACACTTAAGACTGTTTCCATAACTTGGCTACTATTATTAACACTGCAATGAAAATAGGGGTGAATATGTCTTTTCAAATTAACGTTTTGTATTTCTTCAGACAAATACCCAGAAGTAGGATTGCCATAACTTGTGACAGTTCTACTTTAAATCTTTATTTATTTAAAAAAAATCTTTATTGTTCAGATTATTACATTTGTTCTTCTTTCCCTCCCATAGTTACCCTCCACCCAGTTTCCACCCCACCCCCTGACCTTATTCTTCCTCACTGTCCTCATCCATAGTTGTACAATTTTTGTCCCGTCTCTTCCCGCACCCCCTTTTCCTCTGAGAATAGTCAGTCCACTCTCTTTTTATGCCCCTGATTCTATTATATTCACCAGTTTATTCTGTTCCTAGGATATTTTATTCATATGATTTTTAGTTTTACTTGTTTTTTAAATAAATCTTTATTGTTCATATTAATACAAATGTTCCTCATTTCACCCCCCTCCATCAAGTTTCCATCCCACCCTCTGCCCTTTTCCCACCCCCCACTGTCCTCATCCATAGGTGCAGTTTATGTTCAGTCTCTTCCCCCCCCTCCCCATTTCCCCGAGAATCATCAGTCCACTCTCCTTCCATACCTCTGATTCTATTCACCAGTTAATATTGTTCATCATGATTTTTACTTCCCTTGGTTTTTAGATTCACTTGTTGATAGTTACGTATTTGTTGTTCATAATTTTTATCGTTATCTTCTTCCTCTTACTAACGAACCTCTTTTAGCAATTCATATAATTCTGGCTTGGCAGTGATGAACTCCTTTAGCTTAAATTTATTTGTGAAGCTCTTTATCTGGCCTTCGATTCTGAGTGATAGCTTTGCTGGGTAGAGTATTTTTGGCCGTAGGTTCTTGTTATTCATCACCATGAATATTTTTTTGCCATTCCCATCTGGCCTGCATGGTTTCTGTTGAGAAATCAGCTGACAGCTGTATGGGTGCTCCTTTATAGGTAACTACCTGCTTTTGTCTTGCTGCTTTTAATATTCTCTCTTTGTCTTTTGCTCTTGGAATTTTAATTATGATGTATCTTGGTGTGGTCCTCTTTGTATTCCTTTTGTTTGGTGTTCTGTGTGCTTCGTGGACTTATAAGTCTATTTCTTTCACCAGGTGGGGGAAGTTTTCTGTCACTATTTCTTTCAATATGTTTTTGGTATCTTGCTCTCTGTCATCTTCTGGGACGCCCATAATTCTGATGTTAGTTTGCTTGAAGTTGTCCCAGAGGTTTCTTACACTATCTTCAACTTTCTGGATTCTCTTGTCTTGCTTCTGTGGAGGAGTATCCTCTGGCTCTTTGTGTTCCACATTTTTTACTTGATTCTTGCAATCTTCCATTCTGTTTTTAGGACTCTGTATAATATTTTTTTACTTCAGAGTATGTATTCTTTATTTCTAGTTGATCCTTTATTATTTCTTGTTTATCCCTTTTCATATCCTCATAGGTCTCCTTTATTTTATCAGTCTTTTCTAGGAGATTCTTGAACAACCTTATAAGCGTGGTTTTGAACTCTATATCCAGTCGCTTTTTGTCCTCCATTTCTTTCGTTTGTGATCTGTTTCCTCATCTCAGTATTTTCGCTGCTTCCCTGAGTTGGTAGGTTGGGAGGATCAGCTGTGTCTATGCCAGGAGACAACCTTATTTGACTAGTCTTGGAAAACTATAGAAGCCTCTGTGTTCAGCTTGGATGTGGTGGAGTTTCAGGGTGGAGCCTACAGCCTTGGCTTCCAGTTAGCCCCGCCCTCTGAGGTTCCTGAGTCTCAGTGTACCTCAGTGTCCTATGGTATTCACTGCAAGCACCTCTGAGAGAAAGGTGCCCTAGAGTTTCGCCTGCTACCAAACAGTCTAGTCTCTCCCCCAACGAGCCCACAACTGAGGTTCAGTACAGTTGGAAGTGGGGTTAAGAGCAGTCCGGAGCTTATATCTCCTTCCCGCTAGGGCAATCCAGTGACCCAATTAACCGTCAGTCCTGTGCGCGACTTGGAGGCTCTGCCTTTCACCGCTCACCTGAGCTCCTGCCTTACAGCCCAGATTCCCTCTGTATGAGTCTAGGGCCCGAGAGTCTTGCCCAGGACTGGGGTTCAGTGCAGTTGGAAGTGGGGTTAAGAGCAGTCCAGAGCTTACGTCTCCTTCCTGCTACGGCAATCCAACAGCTCAATCAACAGACTGTCCTGTACGCGCAATGTGCACGACTAGGGGGCTCTGCCTTTCTCTGCTCCCCTTAGCTTCCACCTTACAGCACAGATTCCCTCCGTGTGAGCCTGGGACCCCAGGGTCTCGCCCAGAATTGGGGTACAGTGCAGTTGGAGTTGCGGTTCAGCACAGTCCGGAGCTTTTATCTCCTCGCTAGGGAACGCCAGCCAGGCACTCAGCCACCCCCACCCCTCGGGCTCCGTCCTCTCCCCACGCGCACACCGTGTCTCTCTGTACTTTAGGCTTTTACAGCTCCTCTGATTTTTCTTCTGGTTTTCTCTCTCCTTTTAGTTGTAGAATTTCCAGTCAATCAACTTTCCTGTAGTTCTGGATAATGTCCACTTTATATTTTAGTCGTATTTTTTGAAATTGCTGAGTGAGGCTGCAGTTAGGTAGTTACCTATGCTGCCATCTTGGTTCTCCTAAATCTTAAAAAAATTTTTTTTTAATGTTTATTGATTTTTTTACAGAGAAGGGAGCGGGATAGAGTTAGAAACATCAACGAGAAACATCGACCAGCTGCCTCCTGCGTACTGGGGATGTGCCTGTAACCAAGGTACATGCCCTTGATGGGAATAGAACCCAGGACCTTTGAGTCTGCAGGCTGCCGCTCTATTCACTGAGCCCCAAACCAGTTAGGGATCTACTTTAAATCTTTTGAGGAACCTCCATACTGTTTTCCATTGTGGCTGCATCAATTTGCAATCCCACCACCAATGCCCGAGGGCTCCCTTTTCTCCACATCCTTGCCAACACTTATTTGATTTACTGGCGATAGCCATTCTGACAGGTGTGAGATGGTATCTCATGGCTTTAATTTGCCTTTCCCTGTCAATTTTTGTTTTTGTTTATTCTTTTTTTTAAAATCTTTATTGCTCAGATTACTACAATTGTTTCTCCTTTTTCTCCCCCATAGCTCCCCTCCACCCGATTCCCACCCCACCCTCTGTCCTTACCCCCTCCCCCCACTATTGTCCTCATCCATAGGTTATACAATTTTAATCCAGTCTCTTTCTGCACCCCACACCCCTTTCACCCTGATAATTATCTATCCAGTCCCTTTCTTTGCCCCTTATTCTATTATATTCACCAGTTTATTCTATTCCTCAGATTTTTAATTCACTTGATCTTCTTTCTCTTCTTAAGTAATACCTTTCAGCATTTCATATAATACTGGTTTGGTGGTGATGAACTTCTTTAACTTTTTCTTATCTGTGAAGCTCTTTATCTGCCCATCAAGTCTGAATGATAATTTTGCTGGATACAGTAATCCTGGTTTTAGGTTCTTGCTATTCATCACTTTGAACATTTCTTGCCACTCCCTTCTGGCCTGCATGGTTTCTGTTGAGAAATCAGCTGATAGTCTTATGGGTGCTCCTTTATAGATAACCAACTGCTTTTCTCTTGCTGCTTGTAAGATCTTTTTGTCTTTTACCCTTGGCATATTGATGATGATGTGTCTCGAAGTATTTTTCTTTGGATTCCTCTTGTTTGGGGTTCTGTAGGCTTCCTGTATTTGTAAGTCTATTTCTTTCACCAGGTGAGGGAAGTTTTCTGATATTTCTTCAAATATGTTTTCAGTATTTTGCATTCCCTCTTCTTCTGGCACCCCCATAATTCTGATGTTGGTGCGCTTGCAGTTGTCCCAGAGGCTCCTTACACTATCTTAAACTTTCTGGATTCTCTTTTCTTCTTGCTTCTCCAGAGGAGTGTCTT
This sequence comes from Vespertilio murinus, assembly GCA_963924515.1. NCBI lineage: Eukaryota > Metazoa > Chordata > Mammalia > Chiroptera > Vespertilionidae > Vespertilio > Vespertilio murinus. Next base: position 7,128,589 of record OZ004708.1, on the reverse strand, counting down.
TGGCTCTTTGACCTGATTCTTGTGTTCCTCCATTCTGCTGTTGGATCTCTGCATAATATTTTCCAATTTAGTCAGTTTATGTATACTTTTTAGTTGGGTCTCATGAAATTTATCGAGCTTTTCTAGGATATTCTTGCATAACCTTAGAACCGTAGTTCTGAACTCTATATCCTTCATCTCTTTTGTTTGAATTTATTTCCTTGTCTTGGCATTATCACTATTTTTCAGAGTTGGTAGGATGGCTTTGTGTGTTTGGTGTCCTATATGGCCCAGTGGATCAGCCTCCTCAGTTACCTGAGGTAGACACTCTTGGTGCTCCCCTTTGTGGACTGTGTGCACAGCCTTGTTGTAGCTAAGTCTTTATTGTTGTGAGTTGACCTTCAGGCCAATTGGATGTGTGTATCAGCTGTGTCTACTCTGGGATAAATTCTGTATTGGAGACAGTCTTATAGGATCAGACTTGAAAAACTGCAGAAGTCTCTGCTCAGTTTGGATGGGGCGGAGTCTCAGGGCTGAACTGACAGTCTTGGCTTCTGCCCTGCCCTTGTGCGCTTGCCTGAGTTTCTGCCTGACCTCTGCCTTCCGTGGCTTCCCTGAGTTTCCGCCTGACCGTCCCAGGTTCCCTGTGCAAGAGCGTGGGTGCCCTTGGGGCTCACCCGGACTTGGGCTGGTCTCTGTAGTCTGGAGCTTCTGACTCCTTCCACTACAGAGAGGCCGCCACCTTGTACAGAGAGGCAGCGGCAGCCTCCGTGGTCAGACCTGGAGTTTCTGACTCCTTCCGCTACGGAGGGGGGGAGGGGCGGCGGTCAGACCTCTGTGCATACTCACTCACGCGTGCGTCTGTAGACCCTGCTGGCTGTGGCTCCCGGGTCCCCGGTCTCCCAGTCTCTGAGTCTCTGGGTGCCTTTCTCTACAGTCCAGACTCCACCAGTATGAGCCTGGGACCACGGAATTTCGGCCGAGGTTGGGGTTCAGTACTGTCGGAAAGGGTTCCGTGCAATCGGGAATTCCTCCCCTCCCGCCAGGCAGGCATTCGGCGGCCGTACTTCCTCTCCGCGCACGCGAGCGTCTCCCTACCTCAGCGCTTTGCGGCTCCCAGTCCGATCAGTGAGCCTCTCTCTTTCTTTCTAGTTGTAGATATTCCACTCCACCAGCTTTCCTGAGGTTTTGGTGAAGTCCTTTTTGATTTTAGTTGTTATTTTAATTAAATTGTTGATGAGGCGGCAGCTTAGGAGACTACCTAGGCCGCCATCTTAGTTCCGGTCCTCTCCCTGTCAATTATTGATGGTGAGCATCTTTTCATTCGTCTATTGACCATCTGTATGTTCTCTTTGAAGAAATGTATATTTAGGACCCCAGCCCATTTTGTAATTGAATTGTTTTTTGTTTTTTGGTGTAAGTTATATGAGTTCCTTATATATTTTGGATATAAATAAGCAACTTTAATTACAACACAAATGTTAAACTTACCTAGATGCTACAGCCCAACCTGGCAGGCCAAATCTTTCATAATCTCCTCCGTAAATATCACGGACCAGCTTGTCAGCATTGGTGCTGTCACCTTTGGATGCCATTTCAAGAGCCTCTTCAAAACTTTCACAGCCAGTCAATAAACTGCATAAGCCCAGAAAGGTACCTCCTCCAAGGCTAAAGAAAATAAAGAAACTCTATGAGCTGCATTCTTTCTCCAGAGTAAAAGGATGGAGCACTTATTTAATCAATAAACACAAAGAAACAACATATTGCTAATGCTTAGTATTGAAGTATTAATACGAGGAAAGGTTAAAAATGCTTAGCGAAACCTAACTGGTGAGGTCGAAGAATAAAAGGAAGACGATCTCTTGGTCGAAACAACATGAGGACAGGAGGGACTTTTATATCTTCCAATAACTTCATCTGATCCTTTATAGTTTTTACTGCTCACAATAAATGTTTTTATGTGCATGTGAAAGGATTAAGTGCTAAAAATGTGTACCATCTGAAGTGCAAGGAGAAAACGTCTGATTCTGTAGGATTTCCAGGAAATGATTTTGTGGAAGGCCTCCTTATTTGGCCTGGCGAGGCTGAAAGCAGTTCAGTGCTACATTGCCGTTTACAAGACCCAGAAATAAACACAACGAGGAGATTTAGGTCAGGCTGGGCATCGTGTTAAGATAGAAGTTTACTTGGCTCTATTATTCTTTTGGATAGGTTCACGTAATAAAAGAATGTCTTTCTAATCCCTAAAATCAAAGCCTGTGCTCTCTCGTCTCACCTAAACTTCAAACAAGTTCTATCCTCGAATCACAGTTGGAATTTAGTGAACAGGCTGAATTTCTGTCTTTTAGAATCGATTTAAGTATATAATAAAGTCGTCCCCTCTCATCTGTGGGGGACACGTTCCAAGACCTCCAGCAGATGCCTGAAACTGCAGATAGTAATGAACTCTCTCTATTTTTCCTATATGTATCCATAATAAACTTTAATTTATAAACTAGGCAGAGTAAGCTATTAACAGTAACTAGTAATGAAATAAAACAATTTTAACAATACACTGGAATAACAGTTATGTGAATGTGGGCACTTGTGTCGGGGGACCCAGGGCTGACGGCTTCCGGTAGGCTCAGTGCTTCTGGGGCACCACGTCACCATCAGTCAGAACACGGGTTCTGCTCACCTTCCAGCCTCGAGTTTAATGCCTTTTTCACTTAACTTACCACACACTATTGCTGTAATGTTGGCAGTTGGAGGTATGATAGTGAAACTAGCGGCAGTTTTTTTATCCTTCATAATTTTAGGCATAAAAAATTTGTTCCCCTCAGCATTCGATTTCTTTTACTAAAGTCAAGAACTTTCCCTTAAAGAACTTTAAGGCTTCTTGTTGGCATGTCTGGATTTCCAGCATCACTGCTCTTGTGCTTTGGGATCATTATCTTAATACTAGAGGCTGCCTGGCCCATCCTGATTGGTGCTGATGGGGGTGGGGCACCCAGGGGGAGGGGACGTAGGTGGTTGGCTGGCTAGCCCCACCTCCTGGTCGAACTCCTGGTCAAGGGGACAATCTGCATATTAGCCTTTTATTATATAGGATATAAAAACCCTGGGTCTGTCACATTCACACCTGGAGGCTCTATTAACCAGCAGTCAGTCCTGCAATCAATGCTGGGTTGCTGTGGCGACCAAGCACTGACTGCTGAGGGGGCTGTGAATCAGGCCCGGCCTGGAGAGAGACCTGAAGAGAAGGGTCTGATCCATAGCCTCTGTGGCAACTGTTGATCAGCACTTGCCTCTCTCTCTCTCTTTCTGGGCCTCCACGGGGCAGCTGATCATCCCCACCTTTCTGATCAGGCCCCATTGATAGGCCCAGAGAAGCTGACTGGCATAGAAATAGACTAATCAGAACAAAATCTGGGTGAACTGTGAGGAGCCAATGGCTGCCTAGGAGGTGGAACTTTTGACGCTGACCGGCATAGAAACCGACCAATCAGAACCAATTTGTCCAGCAGAGAGCAGTTGAGGGTGAGATCAGGACTGCAGGGGAGGGCAGTTGGGGGTGATTAGGCCAGCAGGGGAGGGCAGTTGGGGGCAACCAGGCCTGCAGGAGAGTAGTTAGGTGTTAATCAGGCATGCAGGGGAGCAGTTAGGGGGTGATCAGGTAGGCGAGCAATTAGGAGCCAGGAGCCCTGGATTATGAGAGGGTGTAGGCTGGGCTGAGGGGCACCCCCCTTGCCCAGTGCATGAATTTCATGTACCAGGCCTCCAGTTATTGAATAAAATAATTACTTCATGTAAGCGCTACAACTCCGTCACAGCGGGTCTGATAACCGAGATGCTACTCTGTGACTAGGACAGGAAGTGTACATACAAAAGGAGGATCATGAGAAAGACAGAATGGAGATTTCATCATGCTACTCAGAACAGTGTGCACGTTAAAACTCATACACTATTTAACTCTGAAAATTATGATTTAATATTTGATTTAATATAGTATAGTTTAGGGGCCCTGTGCCCTGGGTGAGCCGTGTGTCCCAGGGGGCCGTGTGCCCCGGGTGAGCCGTGTCCCCCCAAAGGGGCCGTGTATCCCGGGTGAGCTGTGTGTCCCAGGGGGCCATGTGCCCCGGGTGAGCCATGTGTCCCAGGGGCCCTGTGCCCCAGGTGAGCCGTGTGTCCCAGGGGGCCCTGTGCCCCGGGTGAGCTCTGTGTCCCAGGGGAAGCAGTGGGACCCAGCGGGAAGGGCGGTGAGAACCAGAGGAGGAGTGGACTCTATTCGTGTGGTCCTGAGATAGCCACCATAAAACAAGCAGACTGCCAAATGAGGAGCGGATTCTATTCATGTGATCATGAGATAGTCACTATAAAACAAGCAGATTGTCAAATGACAGCAGGGAGGGGAAGGAGACCCGGGGGGGAGATAAGAGAACAACCGAAGGACTGGTATGCATGAATACAACCAATGAACACAGAACTCTGGGAGGGTGGGCATGAAATGGGGGGGGGGGGGCAATGGTAAGATATGTACACAATATAATACATTAATAAAAAATTAATTAATTAATTAAAAAATATATAGTATGGTTTAAATTATGATTTAATACAGTATGATTTATATTTGATTTAATTGATTTAATATTATGATGTAATACAGTAACTGAAACTGCAGAAAGCAAAACCACAGATAAAAGGGAACCACGGTACTTTCCTGTAATTCGGTGGCATAGTTACAATGGAAGTAGATTTTTAACCACCACAAAAATAAAATAATTTTATTAAATTTATTATTTAAATAGGAGTGCTACTTTAAAACGGAAATGAGGCCCTACCTGGTTTGGCTCAGTGGATAGAGCGTTGGCCTGCGGACCAGGGGTCCTGGGTTTGATTCTAGTCAAGAGCACATGCCTGGGTTGCAGGCTCAATCCCTGGTGGGGGGTGTGCAGGAGGCAGCCAATCATGATTCTCTCTTATCACTGATGTTTCTCTCTCTGTATTTCTTTCTCTTTCTCTCTCTCTCTCTCTCTCTCTCTCTCTCTCTCCCTCTCTCCCTCCCTCCCTTCCTCCCTCCCTCCCTCTCCCCTTTTCTCTGAAATCAATAAAAAATTGAAAAGTTTTCCACAGGTCAACCTAAAATATGCTCAAATTGATCTAAATTAAGTAAAGAGGAGTCTTGCAGAAACCGGTTTGGCTCAGTGGAAGAGCGTCGGTCTGCGGACTGAAAGGTCCCAGGTTCGATTCCGGTCAAGGGCATGTACATTGGTTGTGGGCACATCCCCGGTAGGGGGTGTGCAAAAAGGCGGCTGGTCGATGTTTCTCTCTCATCGACGTTTCTGGCTCTCTATCTCTCTCCCTTCCTCTCTGTAAAATATGCTTTGGAAAATAAAAAAGTCATTGGAACCACTCCAGAAAAAAATTCAGTTGTGTTTATTGAATTTAGGGAGAAAGAAAGCGAGAGGAAGAGAGAGAAACACTGATACGAGAGAAACCTTGATGGGAAGCCTCCCTTTTGCACCCTGACCGAGAATGAACCCCCAACCTGGGTATGTGGCGTTGACCAGGAATTGAACCGGCAATCTTTTGGAACACAGGATGATGCTCAACTGGCCAGGGCAAAAATTCACCCACTTAACGTTATGGGAATTGTAATGCCAATTGGCACTAATGCAATTTAAATATTCGTTAGTTACCTTGTCCCAGTCACTCGTTTATAGTTGTCTTTGGAATGGACTGCTAGAATACTGACTCCCGAGCCAATGTTCACTACCAGCAGTGGATAGGGGTCGTCCAGGTTAAAAGGCATCTTTTGGCATCTCTCAGGTTCTGAGGCGTTAGCAAAATAATAGCACTCTGCTTGTCCATTGAAACTGACAGAATCTATATACAGCAAGCCCTTTACAAGACAGTCAAGTTCGTCCAGTTTGTGCAGGTGGAGGTTTCCAATCTGTAAAAGAATACCAACAAATTTTATAAAGCGAACAAAACCCAGCATTTAAAATACTGACTTAGTTATACTGTATAATTTTCATGTACTTTACAAAACTTCAGAATCATCTACAACCCCCACATTATTACTTTTTCGTTTTGTGTCAAATGCTCTTTGGGACTTCATCTCGCCCAGTGGCCTCAGTGGCATCTCTGGAGGCAATTTGGAAATCTGTGGGGACATCCTAGTTTTCACAAAGATGGGATAGAGCAGTGGTTGTGGTTTGCCACTCCGTTGCTGACCACTGACCTAAGCATTTAAAAGAGGAACACTGTGGCTCAGTAGTTGAACTTCGATCTATGAACTAGGACAGAGGTCGGCAAACTCATTAGTCAACAGAGTGGCAAACCGTGGCTCGGGAGCCGCATGTTGCTAGCGAGCCGTGTTTGCTGACCACTGGGACAGAGGGACCAGACTAACATTCAGTCGCAGGGAATTGGGGTGCCTGACATCTCCCCTGGCTTTTGGGAAGCATGTCCAAACAAACGGGTCTCAAAGTCATAAAATGTATGTTTCAATTACTCAATAAATTGAAATCAGGATTATCAATTATGGAAAAAAATTTAGATTCTTAAATTATCCTCAATTACAAAGGGGTTAGTTTATGTGAGCCATATATAAGTGATCACTTCTGTTCTAGTGACACTTTTCTTATATGAATTGAGAAATTAAATGGCATACATGCATATTTTCAAGGGAAAATTTTTATTAGTCCCAAATACTAACTTTTAAATCTTGATTCTAATGAGAAGGACAGGAGTCTGGCAAACCTCTACTAGCACATAAATCAGCACTTATATAGCCCTCTTGCCATATCCAAACAATTGCCTTCGAGACAGTAAAACTAGGAAAAAGGGGGTGACAGGGACAGGACTTTCAATCAGGTGTCTACTGACCAGAGGACACGGGCTTCAGTTGGGGTTAGGGAAGGAGATGGCTATGGGGAGGCGCCTATATGGCTCATACGCAAAGTCTGCAAACACAGCACAATAATAGAGTAATTCAAGCACATTTCTACCTGGCTTTGTACACGGTCAAATTCACTGAAGTTCTTTTTGTTGTTGTAATCCCTAACAAGAGCAGCTTTTTTTTAAAGCAAATACCATGTACAACAATAACCCCAAATCTGGCACTTCTTACTGAACTTATAAGTGTTTAAATGCCCCAAATCAAAAGCTAGTCATGAATCAGCAGGAGGAACTAAACTAAGAAATACACTGGTTGGAAACCTAACCTCATATTTGAAACTGAAGAGACTGGGTGCCAAGTTTTGGCTTTGAGTACCAGACACCTACTGTGCGAAAATCTTTTTCAAACTTGTAAGCACCGCCTCCTGTAGCACATAGCACCGTGTGTAATGTGGAGAAGTTTTTATCTCTTCCCATTTGGATAAAAGTAGGCAGGTCCTGGGTTGGAAATCTGATAAAGTGCAGGTTCCCTCTTCGGCCAAAAAGTGTTAAATCCTTCAATTCAAGGTGTACATCCCGAATACCTGTGGATCCGTATGCTACATTAGAAGTCAAATATTTCCGGATACTTTTCAAGCTCTCCACTTCTTCTTGTTCTTCCTCTGCTGTGATATCAATCGGTTCAAAATAGGAGAGTTTTACTAGAGTTCCCCCAATGTCCATGCCAAACCATGGGAAAGCTGTGGATAAAAACAGGAAAACTATATAAATACTCGTGGCCCGGTGCACAAAATTTGTGCATGGGGGTGGGGTGTGTCTCAGCCCGGCCTGCACCCTTTCCAATCTGGGACCCCTTGGGGAATGTCCGACTGTTGGTTTAGGCCTGATCCTTGGAATCAGGCCTAAACCGGCAGACAGATATCTCTCTTGCAATCCGGGATCGCTGACTCCCAACTACTCGCCTGCCTGTCTGGTTGTCCCTAACCACCTCTGCCTCGGCCCCACCACCATGGCTTTGTCCAGAGGTATCCCGGTGTAATTGGCATATTACCTTTTTATTAGTATAGACTGCTAGCCCTGCGCATGAATCTGTGTGCCAGTAGCTCTTTGTGGGGCCAGAGGCCCATCCACGACCAGGCGTGGAACACTTGCCTAGTCACTGCAGCAACAAAGCAAGCATTCTGCCAGGCCGCTCACAGACGCTGCGCCCCCCGCCCCTGCCCCGGACTGGGTAAATCATCTTTGTGATGGAGTGATGGTTAATTTGCATACTACCCTTTTATCAGATAGGATATTATTGAAATGCAAATTAGAAATTAGTTAATTAGCCACAAACTTCATTTACCCTAATCATGCATTAGTCCATAATACTTATGGGGTAAAACATAACACCCCTTCTCCCTTCAAAATGTTTTTACATCTTTTCTAAAAACCCATACAACAGAGAATGCTTGGCCCAGGGCCTTTTAATTCCTACCAAGGCATTCCCTTTTCACTTATGAAATACTTATCATAAACATATAAGCCCTGCCAGCGTGTCTTAGGCGTCGATCTATGAACCAGGAGGTCATGGTCCAATTCCCGGTCAGGGCACATGCCCACGTTGCAGGCTCCATCCCCAGTGTGGGGCACGCAGGAGATGGCCAATCAATGATTCTCTCATCATTGATGTTTCTCTCTCTCTCTCTCTCCCCTTCCCCCTTCCTATCCTTCTGAAATCAATAAAAACATTTTAAAAAAGTTATGTATCAATTTTCTCCCCCTCATTTAAATAAATCAGCAGGAGCAAGCAGCAATTCTGACGGTCAGAGGGGACATTCACAGCCAAGTGTTGGCTTGGATAAACAGATTTAAAGAAAATAACATGGAATAGGCCCAACCGATCCAATAAAGCAGATTCCTTCAGAATTTTCCAAACCTGTTGGGCAGGTATCAGGGCACTTTTCAATGAGCATTATATAAAATAAGGGTCCTTCTCAGATTACATAACCAAAATGAATCCTCCCATTTGATTTATGCCTGATTATAGATTTCATGGGGAGTGGGGGGTAGAAATCACTACTGCCACATAGAGATAGAAAAATCTGTACAAGGTGATATTAAGCTAAAAATCTTTTATTTTCTAAAACTCAAAATTTATTAAAACCACTTAACCTTCACAGTTGTTCCTTCTGGGCCTTTGTCAGTGTCAAACACAACAGGTATCAAAATGTACATACAAATAAAAATGTTACTCAGAGAGCAAACTACAAAGCTGAGGCAGCATTACCAGGTTCGAAGTCCATGCCATTTCATTTTCAGTCAGAAGTCTGACAGCTCCTAGGTTATAAATCCCTGAATGCTGACATTCTGAAAAGCTAAGAGTCCAGTACCACATGAAGGATTTTTAATCCTTACAGTAAATCATGAATCAAGTTCTACAGGAACCTTACTGCCCAGAAAAATACTTCAGGGTTATGGATAAAATATTGGGGAGTAAGAAACTAGCTACTTTTCTAAAGCTATGCATGAGCATCAAGGTTTTTGACCCTAAAGGTATGTTATGTCAACAGCCGATTCCAAAGTCCATTAACTTTGGAGGAATAGGCAGTAAAAAGGCTCCGCGAATGAAGTCCTGTTTCTAAGTCTAGATTGCAAGGCAGTTAATTGTTGGACTCTTTCTCAGAGAGAAAATAACTGGGTATAATTCTCACTAAAACGATTTATTTAAAAACTATGCACACCTCCTACTGGGGATGTGCCTGCAACCAAGGTACATGCCGGAATCAAACCTGGGATCTTGGATGCTCTATCCAAACTGGTTAGGGCAGCCATGGGCATACTACAGCCCGCGGGCTGGGTCCGGCCCGTTCGGCTGTTCTATCCGGCCCGAGGAGCCAAAAGAGTGGAGGGTTCTCTTGCTCTCCCCTCCGCTCCTTCACCAGCAGCCCAAGATGAGAGTGCCAGCATGGTCAGGTTGCTTTTGTTCCGGCCCTCCAGTCCAGTTTAAGAACTCATTGTGGCCCTCGAGTCAACAAGTTTGCCCACCCCTGGGTTAAGGCCATTAAAACGATTTAAACAACAAAAACATCTCTCTCGGCTTCTCAGGAGGCTTTTGTGGATCTACTGTCATGAAACTATCAGATCTGTCCTATCTCAGAAAGAAAACATCATAGAGAAAGTAAAAAACATTTGTAACAGAAAGAAAGCTGTGTTATATTATTCCAGCATGTTCCACCTCATTTGTTTTAAATTAAACAATGAAGATTGTAAAATGTGTATGGCACACAAGGCACAAAAAATGACACAATCATCAACAACCAGGACCTCAAGAAACAGAATAGAATATTTATTGCCATTCAATTTTCAACCTTTGGGAGACCCACTTGTTTGTACATTGGTCTTAGACCAGTGGTCAGCAAACTCATCAGTCAACAGAGCCAAATATCAACAGTACAACGATTGAAATTTGAGAGCCGAAAACTGACTTCTGCGTATGGGCCACGAAGTTTCAATCGCACTGTCCGTGCGCGCCTGCACGTGGTATTTTGTGGAAGAGCCACACTCAAGAGGCCAAAGAGCCGCATGTGGCTTGCGAGCTGCAGTTTGCTGACCACTCACTGGTCTAGACACACAGAAGGTTTTATGAAGTAACTAAATTAAAGTGGAAAAATAATGTAATTTCCTTAAGGGTTATTGCCCAGAGGTAGCTTTTATATCAACAGTACAAAAAACCCACGATTCCTCTCCCATCTAGCCTATTAGCTATGTCTGCTCTTTTAGTGCTGTCTGCTCTAAAAAGGTTAGCTAGAGATTCTAAATTGTAGATGATAAATTTCTTAGTAAACCAGGACATTACATGTCCCTTCTATTTCTAGTAGCTCTCAATTACGCCAATTTTCTTCTTACTATTAGGAGGATAGGGACTGAAACTCAGCCAGTGGCTCAAAAAAAAAACAACAACAAAAAAACACACAGACAAAAAAAGTCACCATTTGCAAAGGGATAGGGAGGGAGCCTTTCGACTCTGCAGAGTTCTAGAATTCACTTCCTTACAGCAGGGAAACAATCACCTTTAAAAGCTATGGGGGCCCTGGCCGGTGTGCCAGGTTCAGCCCAGGTCAGGTGTGTATCTGAGTCAACCGATTGATGCTTCTCTCACATTGACGTTTCTTTTCTTTTTTTTAAAATATATTTTTATTGATTTTTTACAGAGAGGAAGGCAGAGGGACAGAAAATTAGAAACATCGACCAGCTGCCTCCTGCACACCTCCCACTGGGGATGTGCCTGCAACCAAGGTACATACCCCTGACCAGAATCGAACCCGGGACCCTTGAATCTGCAGGCCGACACTCTATCCACTGAGCCAAACTGGTCAGAGCTGACGTTTCTCTTTCTCTCCCTTCCTCTAAAATCAATTAAAAAAAAAATTAAGTTCCTCTTTAAAAAAATTAAGGGGAGTCAACAGAACACAGAAGTCACAAATTCTTAATTATCATCACTCCTATCATCTAGCAATTGGTCTAATGACCAACTTTTACATTTTCGAGTGCATTAAAAAACTTATTTGTCACTGACCAAAATGAATGGGGGGGTGGAGCATGGAACTCAAACATTATTTATCTGCAGTGAAAGTACGAAAGTATTAGTTTCCTAAGAAATCAGACAAGTAACTAGCTTTGTTGCTTCTAGCCAAGGGACAGGTTAAATGCAGGTCATCAGCGTACAAGGAGCCTACTTACTGCGTATGACCTAAACATTTCTTTTTTTAAATTTCTTTATTGATTTCAGAGAGGAAGAGGGAGAGAGAGGAACATCAATGATAAGAATCATTGATTGACTGCCTCCTGCACGTCCCCTACTGGGGATCAAGCTTGCAACCCGGGCATGTGCCCTTGGCAGAATCGAACCTGGGACCCTTCAGTCCGCAGGCCGATGCTCTATCCACTGAGCCAAACCGGCTAGGGCAAACTAAACATTTCTTATCTTTTGAGAATAAAACTCTCCACTACCGAGGTGAAAAAATGAACCAAAGGACACATTTAAAAAAGAAAACACACATTCCATAGTATAAATACTTTATTGATGGCAAATACACATTACCTTCTCTAGACTGAGAATTTCCTAGTCTCCTGTGATCTGTGTATTTGGTTTAAAACAGTAACAACAAAAACAACATCCTATTTCGGACAGGAGCCTAAGAGAGCTGCCAGTAGTTCCCCATACATTACGAAATATCCAGAACAACCATAAGCATAGAATGATACCAAGAATTCTCTTATCAGATAGATTATGTAAACAGCTTTAGATAGATATCTAGCCACAGGGGCTAGCTAGACTGTTAACTTCAAAAAAAGCTGCATTATAAAGTTTGGTATCTTGATAAGTCCTGGTAAAAGGGTGGAAAGAATCATTAAGGAGATATTTAATTGCTTTTGTCCAATGCAAATTTCAGCCCAAAGGGATCCTATGCCAAATTTCCCTTATAGCTAGTTACACTGCGTATCTTTTTAGGTACCTGTTGATCATCTGTATGTCTTCTTGGGAAAAGTGTCTGTTCAGGTCCTCTGCCCATGTTTAGGCTGGATTATTTTGGTACTTGTTGAGTTATAGGAGTTCTTTATATATTTTGGATATTAGCCAGTTATCGGAGGAATCGTCTGCAATATGTCCTATTAGTTTGGATGCCTTTTTGTATGGTTAATGGCTTCCTTTGCTGCGCAGAAGCTTTTTATTTTGATGTAGTCCCATTCTTTTATTTTTGCTTTTATTTCCCTTGCCTTTGAGGTCAAGTTCACAAAAACCCTTCTGAGATCAAGATTCATAAATTTATAGTATGTTTTCTGAAAGTGATAATTCTTAAGTAGTGACTCACCTTACAAGGCCAATCAAATTATACAGACACAAACTACAAATAAATGCTCTATCATTCTCTCTGGTTTTAACAAAAATTTCAGGTACCTTACTGCTTGGGTTAGGAAAGAACAGACTCTAAAACCTATATCACATCAAATTTTAAAAAAATATCTGTACAATGTGAAAAATATTCTCAGGTGAGGATTAACCAAATATATATTACTATCACTTTGTTAATCATGTTTACATGCCACATAAGAAAAAAAAAAGGCTGAAAAAGCCTTTACTTTTAATAAATCATGTCAGTTGAGTTGCAGAGGAACACATGATTGTTCAGATTTCTAGCATCTTTAATATATAATATTTAAGCGGTGTGAAAAACCGCTTATGGCAAATTAAACAAATGTTGCCATTATTTTGATTCTCATATTTTAACTGGAAAAAACTTTCATTAGGTTAATGTTTGACTTCATCCTTCTCCTGAACTTTAATTCACACGTAATTGCAAATGATAATATTTTTGTTACATAATCTAGACTCTAGAGGATGAAACCAATTCCTTTTCCTGTTTTCCAGTTAAATAAATGCATTTGTAAATAATCTGGTCATATATTTGAGATGTATCGAAAAGCAACTGTTTTCTAAACCTTAGGAGTATAATGTAAGAAAGTATGTGAAGCCAAAGTCACTTGTTTAACCAGTCTGAGATATAGCTTCTAGTTAGTGGTGTGTTACAGGGGCTAAATGATTCAATGCACATAGTGCCTTATACATAAATTTAGGTGTTCACTAAATTTATAATTAAAAAACCCTATACAAGTGCTCAAAATCAAAACAAATATATATATCTAATATCTAACCTAAGTGATTTAAAAAATAGAAGTAACACTTTCCAGCCATATATCCTATATTATAAAACCCTATATGCAAAACGACCAAACAGCAGAATGACCAGTCACTATGATGGACACTGACCACCAGGGGGCAGACGCTCAGTGTGGGAGCTGCCCCCTGGGGGTCAGTGCACTCCCACCGGGGAGTGCCGCTCAGCCAGAAACCTCATGGCTGAGCCTCTCCTGCCTCTGCAGCAGGCGGGCGGTAAGCAGTGAGGGTTCCCAGACTGCAAGAGTCCCGGATTGGGAGAGGGATGTCTGACTGCCCTGAGGGATCAGGCCTAAGCTGGCAGGTGGACATCCCCTGAGAGGGCGCAGGTCAGGCTAAGAAACCACCCTCCACAGTACACGAATGCCATGCACTGGGCTTCTAGTGTGTGTGTGTGTGTGTGTATATATATTTACCGGGCCTTTAGCACGCACACGTGCGCGCACACACACACACACACACACACTAGAAGCCCAGTGCAAAGACTCCCACCACTGCCACTGAGCTCACCAGCCGTGAACCCGACTTGTGGCTGAGCAGAGCTCCCCTTATGGGAGAGCACTGACCACCAGGGGGACAGCTCCTGCATTGACCGTCTGCCCCCTGGTGGTCAGTGCACATCATAGCGACCGGTTGTTCCGCCGTTTGGTTGAGTTGCATATTAGCCTTTTATTGTATAGGAAAAATGTTTATTGATTTCAGAAAGGCAGGCTGAGAGATAGAAACATCAATGATGAGAGAGATCATTGATCGGCTGCCTCCCGGACTTGTGCCCTTGACGGTAATGAAACCTGGGACCCTTCAGTCCACAGGCTGAGGGTCTAGCCAATGAGTCAAACCAGCCAGGGCCCCACTCAATTCTTTATGGTAAAATAAAGAACATCTTGGGTTTCCCTGTGTGTGAGAAAGAAAATATGAACTGTCTGGAATTATATAATATACTTGGAGCCCTAGAGGGTTTGCAGGCTCCTCTGTGGTCCAGGCCTTTGTCAGGACTTGAGCAGGAGGCAACCAATCAATGTGCTTCTTTCACATCTATATTTCTCTCGGTCTTTCCCTCTCTCTTCCACTCTAAATATCAATGAAAAAATATCCTTGGGTGAGGACCAAAAAAAAAAAAAAAGAATTGACTGAAGTCACCATTTATTTATTTAAAAGCCACCTTTTATATTAAGAAACTGAAAAATGTTATTTTAGACGTCTAAATCAAATGAACTGGCTAGTTTTTCAGCATGACCCTATTTTAACATGAATGGTCTTACAATGTAGTAATAGCCAACTTACCTTTAATCAATGGGTGTTCTTTCATTTCTCCACCTAAAGCTTACTTTATAAACTTTTAGTTATCACGTTTGTTGAAAACACCTTGGACAGAAGTGGTATTCATATCTGAGTGTAAGTTTTCCCAAATCCAAGTAACCAAATCACCATCACGGCAGAAAGAAAAAAAATGCCTTAAGAGTCAGAATCTGAGCCTGTCAGAGGTAAACCCATTCCAATAAATGGAAATTCTTTTTTTAAAAAAATATATATTTTATTGATATTTTACAGAGAGGAAAGGAGAGAGATAGAGAGTTAGAAACATGATGAGAGAGAAACATCGACCAGCTGCCTCTTGCACACCCCTTACCGGGGATGTGCCCACAGCCAAGGTACATGCCCTTGGCCGGAATCGAACCCGGGACCTTTCAGTCTGCAGACCGACGTTCTACCGCTGAGCCAAACTGGTTTTGGCCTAAATGGAAATCCTAAGACAAGTACACAAAATGTGTGTGTTGAGGGAAGATGTCCAAGTGTTTTACATACTGCATGTATTCAAGATTAGTTTAATGCAGCTAATTATTGTGTCATTTAAGCCTTCACATCACTTCTTTAGCACAAGAAATCATCAGCATTAAAAAAAAATCGGCAAATATCACCACCAGATCAGAGAGGTTGTGTTTCTAAGTATTCAGACTATGCCCTGTGGGTGCAGAAGAAAGAATACGAGGCTGTGAGTCAGCGGGTGCGAGGGCCCTGACCCTCCTCAGCACAGCTGGTTGGCTCTGCACTGCAAGTTACTCTGGGGCCCAAGTTCAGATTCCTCGTCTGTAACATTCAGATCAAATCATTTTACATTTAAATAGCAATGAGCAGTTTTCAGGATGCTGTGGCATGTTGCCTCTCCTTTGAGGTTCACAAGAAACCTGATGACAGCCCTGGCTGGTCTGGCTCAGTGAGTAGAGCGCTGTCCAGAGGCTGAAGGGTCCCGGGTTCGATTCCGGGGCGCACACCTTGGATGCAGGCTCTATCCCAGCTTGGGTTGGTACCTGTGCGGGAGGCAACCAATCCATTTCTCTCTCACAGGATGATTTTCTCTCTCTCTCTTCTCCACCCTTCCACTTTCTCTAAAAATCAATGGGGGCGGGGGTGATATCCTCAGGTGAGGATTAACAAAACAAAAACAAAACCTGAAGGGCGGGAACGATCCGGGCTCCATTTTATCAGTTTTCTTAGAACTGCGGGAGACACTCCCAAACCTGGAGCCTATAACACCATCCCACCTTCCTCCACCTTCCTGGTGGCTCTGGAAGGATGCACTGAAGAGCGTGACCACCCCAATGGCTGCGTGATTGAATAAGCCATTTACAGCAGTAACACGTTCTCAAAAAGGGCTAAAATTAAAAATAAAAAAAGCAAATAAAGGTTCATCTGCTCGTCCGAAGGCTGTTCTGCACATATCGTGGTAAAGATGTCTTGAGCATTCACCAAAATACTCAAGAGGGGTTAGCAGTCGTTAACCAGCAACAGAGGTTTAGCTCGGAGGCGCCGAAATGCCTGCCATTTTCTTTTTTTTTTCTATCTTCTTGCTTTTTAAACAGACATAACCTGGTTTTTATGCTCCACCAGAATAAGCCACCGGCAGGTTGGAGGCACAGGCCTCGAAAAGCTCTCATTGATAACGAATATAATTGCTATAATTGTAACAGATCCCCTAGGATACCCGCCGGGATTTCAAGGACACAACGCAGAAAAAGCCCAGAGATCGGCACCTGCCCCGGCGCGATTTGACAGCCATGACCGCCCATTTTCCCCGCGACGGGCGGCAGAGGCGGCGGGGGGCAGGCGCCGCCGGGGGCTCCAGCGAAAGATCCCCTCCTGCACCGCCCAGGCCCCGGGGAGGAGGTGGGGGAAAGGGGCCAGGCGGGGGGGAGGAAGGCGATTGCATGCGGAGTATAGGGGGGTGAGGCGATGGGGGCTCCAAAACCCGGTGCAGGCCGCGGCGATGGGCGACGGGCGACGGGCTGGGAGCCAGGCCGCTCTGCCAAGGGGCTTCCAGACGGGCCCACGGCGCCCTCCCCACCCAGGGAGCCCAATCCCCTCTTACAGGGCTTCTTGGCATCCTTGATCTTCATGGCGACGGCCTGAGGGGCGCGGGGCGGCCCGGGGCTCGGTGCACGGAGGGTGGTGGGTGGTGGTTGTTGGTGGCGGCGGCGATGGCAGCGACTCCGGAGGCGGCTTAGGCCCTGCGAGGAGGCCCGGCCAGTTCTTCCCCTTTAGCGGGCCGGGCGGGGCCGGCGGGCGGGCGGGCCTAGGGCGGGACGGCGGCGCGCTTGGGGCGAGGCCGGCCCAGGGGGTGGCCCCCCAGCCCCTGGGAGGGGCGGCCGGGACCGAGGGAGCTGGGCCGGGCCGCCGGGTCTCGCCGCTCCGAGGGCCCACCGGGGGCCCACCCCCTGCAGCTGCTCCGAACAAAAGGCCCCGGTCCCCCAGCTGCCGCCGCCGCCGCCGCCGCCGCCGCCGCCGCCCTGAGAAACAGCCCGCCCAGGCTGAGCGGCCACGTGACGCCGGCCCCCCTTCTCCCCGGCTTGCGGCCCGCCGGCTGCTGGGGATTGTAGTTCTCCGGGTCGCGGGGCCCTGCTCTTTGGCTGCAGAGGCGTAGATGGACTACAAAGGCCAGGATGCACTGCGGCCGCCCCTCGGAGGCCCCGCCCACTCGGGAGATCGCCTTAGAGTGGGCCCAGAGAGAAGGGGGCGGGGCCTCAGTCACGCCAGCGACGAGGCGGCCAATGGTGATTGAGGTGGGCGGGCTGCGAAGTCCAGGCCTTGGGCCTCTGCCCGCAGAGGAAGGAGCAGAAGAGGGAGGAAAGCTGTGCAGGTGCCTCAACTAGAAGTCCCCGATTTTCCCTGCAGGCAGAAAAGCTGGTCCTTGTTGTCTTGAAAAGCTCAGAAGCCAAGGCTCTAAGGCAACTTTTAAGACAGACTGATAAACACATTTACAAAGGAAGCCCCCCGGCTTAATAGAGGCACCTCAAATGCTGGAGTTGGAGTGATGATGTTGATAGTAATAATGGCAATAGTAGTAATAGGTGACATTTTGTTGGATGCCTACCATGTCCAAGACACTCTGCTAAGCACTTCTGGCGAATTACTTGATTTCCTTTAACAATGTTAACGAAAAAAAAAAAAATTG
This sequence comes from Vespertilio murinus, assembly GCA_963924515.1. NCBI lineage: Eukaryota > Metazoa > Chordata > Mammalia > Chiroptera > Vespertilionidae > Vespertilio > Vespertilio murinus. The sequence continues at coordinate 7,110,560 of OZ004708.1, read as the reverse complement.
AAACCTGTAAAGAATTTTTGTGAGTTTATTTGAGCCAAACTGTCGACCTATGCGGGGAAGCAGAACCTCAATGGATTGAGATAATGCTCCGAAGAATGGCGGGTTACATTTCTATATTTATACATTGCAATCAAAGGAGAGACATAGGTGGGTTACATGAAATTCATTGGTGATTGATAGATTAATTAAAGAAGGTGGCTGAGACTGGGATGCCAGGGCACAGGCTTTTATTGGAGAGAGGGTACCTCTGCCGGCTGCTTCCAGGGAGAAAGAGAGGAAGAGGCTGGAAGACACCCGGGGGTCTACTTTTAAGGGGAGGATAGGGGCCAGGGCTTAGGGTACTCAGCACACGCTGATTGGTGATTAGGGACCTAATGTCTTAGGAATCGGAGGCTTAGGGTATTTGGCAGGTGCTGATTGGTGATTCAGAGCTCAGGAATGTCTGGCCACAAGTGGGGTTTACATCTGTCCATCAGTTGGAGAGAGGGAGGATCTATCAGTGATGGAGTAAGGAGACGAAGAAAGCAAGAGTGTGGGAAACCCCTGGGATTGGATTAAAAATAAAATGATGGACATGTACTTTGATGAGTGCAGGAACATTTAACATGATAACAAAGGAATTTGAGGCATCTGTCCTGGCACCCACCACATTTGGTTGTGCCCCAGGGGCTCCAGAAAAAGGGAAGTTACATGTTACCCAGACATCTCATAGATATGTTACTTAGAGGTAAAAAGGCAAATGGGCTCAGTATAGAAGATCAAAGTTGATCTTTGGGAAAATATTGGCCTAGGAATGACTACCCACTATAACCTGTTTGTAGATAAAAATATTTAATTTTCAAACCATCTTTTGTGGTTATTTTAGGTCTCTAAATGACTACCCACTATAACCTGTTTGTAGTTAAAAATATTTAATTTTCAAACCATCTTTGTGGTTATTTTAGGTCTCTGAGTTTGCAAGACTGCCAAGCAGGCCTTCCTTGAGCTTGTCGGGTTAGCATGTGGCTCTTTTCTCTCACAACAACCTTGTGTACTACAAACCGTTTTTCTTCCTTATGGTGTCTATCACGCATTTTGAAAATGGGGCAGGATGTGAGAAGTTAAATCACGTGGGGAGCACATGCTCTTTGTCACCGTTCCACGGACCCCGCAGGGGTCCTGCGGCCCAGCTCCTTGCTTCCAGGGAGGAAAATTAGACGCTCTAGTTCTCATGGTAGAGCCAGGGCACCCCTTTCCCTCTGCCTTCTAGATTCTGAGCCCTCCAGCTGGAAGGGGAAGGAACAGCATTGGGGATCTTATTCTGGCTTCCCCTCCACATCTGTCCCCCAGTTGACTGAATTCAGCGACTTTGGCAACCAATGGTTTGAGAATTGGCAGTGGAAGACTGAGCCGTAGTGCCCCTTCCTTAAGCAGGATAAAAAGATTATGAATAAGGCCAGGAGGGGACACACATCACCACATAGGGAGCACATTCTAAGCGCTGGCACTTTCCTGCTTAAATTAAATTAATTAATTAATTAATTAATTTAATATATTTTATTGATATTTTACAGAGAGGAAGAGAGAGCTAGAAACGTCGATGAGAGAGAAACATTGACCAGCTGCCTCTTGCACACCCCCTACCAGGGATGTGCCCGCAACCAATGTACATGCCCTTGACCGGAATCGAACCTGGGACCTTTCAGTCCGCAGACCAACACTCTACTACTGAGCCAAACCGGTTAAATTACTGAGCCAAACCTTCTTAAATTTTAAATTTAATCCTCACCATCATCCTTTGAAATACAATAATTAAGAACTCAATGAGTTCACATTTTGGTCCTACAAATTGGTAATATATTTAGGCAAATGATTTAATCTCTCTGGCTCTCATTGGAAATAATGGTGCCAATCACATTTCAAGCCACTGAGATGGGGGTTAGATGAAGAAAGGCATATTAAGTGTTTAATGCACAGCCTGGCATATTATGCCACCATGGTATGGGTATGTAAGTGCCATCTAAGTTTATTATTGTACTAGAGGCCTGATGCATGAAGATTTGTGCAAGAATGGGCCTTCCTTGCCCTGGCTGCCAGCACCTCCTTTGCTTCAGCCCAGAGCCGCCTTTCTGCCTTCCCACATTGCCCAGAGGCCTGGAGCGTCTTGGGCGGTATGGAATGCCTGCATTGTCACCATGGCTGTTACAGAAAACCGGAGAAGAACCAAGCAATACTTAGAGAGATAGAGTTACATTTATTATGCATGGGTTTAGAGGGAAATATCTCTCAAAATCTAGGCCCCAACATGGAGGAATTTTTCCCATTTATATATTTTTACCTTCTTTGTCTCCCAAATTTGGGATGTTTCTGGCTCCCTTTGCAAGTTCTTAAAGAGCCTCTATGTGCTGGGTCTTTAAAAAAAAAAAAAAAAAAAAAAAATATATATATATATATATATATATATATATATATTTAATTGTTTTTTTTATAGAAACCAGGGTACATGCCTTTGACTGGAATTGAACCTGGGACCTTTCAGTACGCAGGCCGACACTCTATCCACTGAGCCAAACTGGTTTCGGCTGTGCTGAGGTCTTGAGACCTCAACCTAAGGCATAGCCTGGTGCCAGCACTGATAATTTGTCTGGGGAAGGTTTAATGGCATTTCTGAAGTGGGAGAAGTCTTATTTTCCTTATCATTTAAGCAAGCAAGCAAGCAAGCAAGCAAGCAAGCAAGCAAGCATTTACAGAAACCAAATAGTAGGGTTAAAATTTCAAACAGCAGTTTTTATATAAGATGGATGCTTCGTGGCGAGGACTCAAGGGTCCTACCCCCAGCCACTTGGTACCTGTGTATGCAAATCAACCTGCCAGCTTTGTTGGGTTAATTTGCATACCCACTCCTGATTGGCTGGTGGGTATCATGAAGGTATGGTCAATTTGCATATTTTATTAGTGTGGATTGTTATTGTTAACCTTAAGATAAGAAAGAAAACTTAAGTATTTATCCTACTTAGGTAAGTATTTAGGATTAGGCCCTAGGTCTGATTGGTGCTTTGTGCTTCCTTACCTTTTGTTGTTTGGTCCTAGGTTCCACATATGTTGTTTGGAAACACATTTATTTATTTATTTTTATTTAGAAGCATCATCCAGACCTCTCAGATAATGTGACCTGGTAATGTAGAGCTTTAAGTAGTAGACTTAACCTTGTTTACCCTCTTGTCACTTCTTCCCACACAGAATCCTACATGTTCTCAAATGGTCTTGTTCTCCTGCAATTTTATTGGGTGAGAGTCATGATTTTTAATTTGACATGGCTTCAAAGAATGTTCAGTATTCTGTATGATCCAGCCATTGACTCTGTAAGTCTTATGTGCACACCCTGTTCTCTGCCAACATATATCTATATATTATTTGGTTGTTTTCTGCCTCTTAAAATAATTTTAAAAATATGTAGTGATTTTAGAGAGGAAGGGAGAGCGAGGTAGAAATATTAATTACAGGAATCAGTGATTGGTTACCTCCTGCATGCCCCCCACTGGGGGCATGTACCCCTGACCAAGGATTAAACTGTGACTTCCTAGTTCATAGGTTGATGCTCAACCACCCAGCCATGCCATCTTTTTAATAGCATTAGCTATCAAATAGGAAGTGATACTGTACCTTATGATAGGCTGGTTATGGTCCAAGGGGAATGCGAGCTAGAAATAAGAAGCCATCGGCATTTGGGTAAGTTTTGGAAATACAGTCTTGTTAGTTTCTGTGGCCACACATGAACGACTTAGCTAAATGTAGCTTAAAAGTTAAGTTTACACCCGTGATGTTATATGCCAGAAAAACAGTGAATTTCTCATAGTGAGAAATCTAATCTTAGATCAGCCATGGGATTTCTGTGTGACCTTGGGAAAGTTCCTTTCTCCTCTCTGGGCTTCCAATTACCCATCTGTACAGTGACATGACTGCCTGAGATTTCTTCCATCTCTGCTTTTTTGAGGTTCTCTTTTTCAGGAGCAATATGAGGTGTGGTCAATTATGTTTTCCTTTAAGTTCTCCCCAGTGTTATTCAAATGGACAGGTCACCCTGCTTTAGTTTCTGGCCAGATTCTTTCTTCCACAGCCCCTGTCGGCTGTCAGCCCCCATCCCTCCTCCAGCACTGTCTGGTTGACTACATTTTCTCTCTTATCTTCTCAAACCCTTTCTGGCAGAGTGAGTGTGGGAGCTGCTGTGAAGAGCATCTTGTCTCAATATTTGTCTGCCAAACGCAGTAAATCCGTCCCATCTTGCAAAGTGATAGAGCGCCGCAACCTGCCCGGCTAGGGATCAGGATCTGAAGGAGGGGCCACTGCACAAATGAAACACACTAGACAAGAAATATGAATTTAGAAGACGTGGGGGGCCAGGTGGAGACCTCTCTCTTGGAGAGGCACGCTGAAACCCCGCCTTACCCACTTTTTATTCAGTTGTAGATACACATCTTGCCCTCAGTAAAGCACGGCAAACAGGTGGAAGACAGACTGTCTCTAAGGTCAATAAAGTTGAGTAGAGATCAGTAAGGTCCAGTAAACATTTACTTTGACACTATTATGCCAGGAAAATGCTTTGAGCCAACCGCTATCTCAAAACAAACAATGGTGCTTGGTGTTAGCCCTGCTAACGCTCAAGGTCCACTGGCCTTCCGCGTTCCTTGGTGCACTCTCAAAATAGTATTGGCAGTGGGTGGCTTCCTGCAATGGAGGAGTCCTGACACAATCTCGTTTTGCTTTTACTGAGTAGGTATTCGTGGAGAAAGGTGGTACATTGGACCTAATGATGACACAATCATCATTATATGAGGTCTCCTGGCATGAATCTCACACACACACACACACACACACACACACAGCTTCAAAGCCCAGACAAAGCTTGTAAAAGTGGATTCTATGTCTAGATGGTCAAGAACATGCTGTAATCAGTCCTTGGATCCACACAGTCAAACAAGCATCCCACTGTGGGAAAGTATCATTTGTATGAGTATCATTGGGATCATTGTTGTATCATCATCATCATCACCACTACCACCATGGTCACCATCATGATAGTGGGAGCACAGTTTCATTCACCAAATATTAATTGAGCTTTAACTATGGGCTAGGCATGCTGGGGGAAAGAGAGGTGAAAAGGAGAGGAACAGAAATCAAGTTGCCAAATCGGTGAATAAGAAGAGTGTGATGGGTGATGGAAGGAAATAATCAGGGTGGTGTGCTAACGGGGACGGGGAGTTGTGGGAGAGGAGGAGGCTCTGTTTTAGTTTTGATGGTCAGAGAAGGCTTCTCTGAGGAGGTGGCACAGGAGCTGAGATCCTTGCAGGTTGCTGGGGAAGGCAGAGGAATGACTGGTACTGGAGGTAAGTTTGGTTTGAGGAACAAAAGCCAAGTATGGGAAGGAGAGAGCAAAGAGTGAAGTGATTGGAGGTGGGGTTCGAGGGGCGGGCATGCTGGGCCTTGAGGGCCACCGGAAGATTTTACGTAGAGGAGTGACATGATCTGTGATTTTAGAGGTCTGCTCTGGCAGCTTTGTGGAGCATGGGTGGATTGGCGAGGTACCATGTCTTGGAAAAGGAAAGACTAGTTACCTCAGGCTCCTCCCTCACCTTCCTGGCTCAGGCAATCAATTGCTAAGTCGAAGGGGCTGTGGGAACTGTGTGGGGCCTTGAACCAGGGTAGTGACGGTAGAGAAGTGCTTGAATCAAGAACTTCATTGAACAGCCCTGGTCTGTGTGGCTCAGTTGGTTGTGTCATCCCATGCACCAAAAGGTCACTGTTTCAATTCCCTACAGGGCACATATTGGGGTTGTGGGCTCCATCCCCAGTAGGAGGCGTGCAGGAGGCAACTGATTGATGTTTCTCTTTCACGTGGATGTTTTTCTGTCTCTTTTCCTCTCCCTTCCCCTCTCTCTAAAAAGTCCCCTCTCTCTAAAAAGTCAATAACAAATGAGCTCCGACAGTGTGCCAGGCATAGTTTAGGATCAGGGAGCCAGAGAAGAATAGGACAAAGCCCCTGCCCTCTAGAGCTAACATCCCAGATGGGACAGACAATTGGACAGATGCATACTGTATTACTTTAGATAGTACAAATAGATGGCATGTATTTAGATAGTGTAAATGCTGTGAAAATGATAAAGCAGGAGAGGTTGGATCAAGAGTGACAAAGCCATTTGGGATAGAGGTGGTCAAAGATGGATTAGATGAGATGGGCGTGGGGAGGAAAGGGAGGCAGGAAGAAGAGGTTGGGGGTTTGGCTTGAACTTTGGGGTAAGTGACAGTGCCACGTCCCAAGCAGGAGGAGCACGGGGAGTGAACTAGTGGGACATCAGGGCTCTGCCTTGGCCTGGCTGCTCTCCAGGGCCATGCTGTCCTCAGATTGGTGATGCAATCCATGCTTTGTCATAGGAGCCAGCTTGTTTGAGCAATTGACAGTTTGCATCTGAGAGGCCCCCAGCTTGGTTGTCGCCTACTTCCGCCCTGCTCAGGAATGGGTCCTCCCCGACATTTCCTTATGGGGCCAGGAAGGAGCCTCTCTCCAGAGCTGTGTTCTGCCTGCTGACCCCCACTCCTGGCACTTTAACCTCAACAAGCCCATCCCTCCCATCTTCCTCCTCCTCCCATCCCTCTTCTCTCACCTAAAGGCCCTGCCCAGCTGGTGGTACCAGCATCGACCCACTCACCCAAAGAAAAGTTGGGAGTCATCCTGGATTCCTCTCACCCCCTCACAGCCCACATCCAGGCCACCACGGCCTTTTGCTGTTACCTCATGTCTGGTCCTTCCTGTCCAACTTCATTGCTCTCACCTGAGCACTAGCCTCTGAATCTCATAGTTATATTCATAAAGGCCCCTTTTGCCTCTTAGCTGGCTTTTCTCCATCCGTCCTCCTTATCGACGCCAGAGTGAGTTTTCTTAAAAGAAAATCAAACTATCATTCCCAGGGCTTAGATCCACGCCTCTCCTCCACATTGTCTTCAGGATTAAATTCCAGCTTTTAGTTTAGGTTATAAGAGCCATCATGGTTGGCCACTGTGAACTTACTTAGCTGCATCTTTTGAATCTACATGCCCTTTATGATATGCTCCATAAGACAAAAACTGCTCATAGTAAACTGAGGGCAAGCTATGCCTGATGACTTCACCCCCTTGACATGAGTAAGGCTGTCTTCTTGAGTTCCCATTGAACTCCTAGTCATACCTTAAAACCCAACCCAGAAATTCTCTTCTCCAGAAAGACTTCCTTCCCTCTATGCTATTTCTGTTCCTTGTACATGATTCTTTGCCACTCATCGCATACTAATGTTGTGGTCTGTTTACTTGCTGCTCCCCTTAAATACCAGAGACGTTTTTTGAAAACTAGGATTGTGACTTATCCTTTTTTTTTTTTTTTTAAGCAGGCTTAAGTCATCACTTTATTTTTCTTGTATAAAATTATGTGGTGGCCACAGCTGGAGCCTGGGTCCTTTGCACAGAAACTCTGGTGTGAGTCTTCACAAGATGGTCAGTGAATTCCTGATAGAGAGACTTGGTGAACACAGTCTCTTTTCAGAGATCCGGGGTGAGATAGCTGTAGGTCTTAGAGATGGCATCAAAGGTGGCCTTGGTGAAGTTGCCCAGGGTGGCAGTGCAGCCCCTGCCCGCGGTATAGCAGTCATCAATACCGGCCATCATCAGCAACTTCTTGGGCACAGGGGCCGAGACAATTCCCGTACCCCTGGGGGCAGGGATGAGGCACACCAGTACAGAGCCACAGCGGCCAGTCACCTTGCAAGGAACCGTGTGGGGCTTGCCGATCTTGTTTCCCCAGTAGCCTCGCCACAAGGGCACAATAGAGAGCTTGGCCAGGATGATGGCTCCACGGATGGCAGTGGCTACTTCCTTTGAGCACTTAACACCCAGACCAACATGTCCATTGTAGTCCCCAATAGTGACAAATGTCTTGAACAGGGTCTTCTGGTCAGCACGGGTCTGCTTTTGCACAGGCATGATCTTTAACACCTCATCCTTGAGGGATGCCCCCAAGAAAAAGTCAATGATCTCAGATTCCTTGATGGGCAAGGAGAATAGGTAGATTTCCTCTAGGGATTTTATCTTCATGTCCTTGACCAGGCGGCCCAGCTTGGTTACAGGGATCCACTCCTTGTCCTCGGCCTTTCCTCCACGAGCTCCGCGGCCTCGGCCCCTGCCCCGACCTCGGCCAAGACCCCGGCCCCGGAGGCCGCTGCCAAATCCTCCACGGAAGCCACCTCGACCTCCTATTCTGGGGCCCCCGGGGCCTCCGGGCCCTCCCGCAGCACCGGCGTCATCCGCCATTTGGTGTTTCATCGGAAAAGAAGTGGATTGTGACTTATTCTGATTGGTATCTCCAAACCTACCTGGGTCTGGCCCAGAATGGTGGCTCACAAGTAATTAAATTGGATGCGTTTAGACCCAAGTCCTTCAGAAGCAACCTGGAAATTGTCACCCTTGTAATTATTGACAGCAAAGGCAGTTTAGTTGGTACTTTATGGGGGTAATATTTAAGAGAGCATGACCTGGGAGCCTGCTGGAGGCTAAGAACAATAGTTAGCACAATAAATGCGAGAAGTTCTGTCAGAAGGCTGATGGACATCTTCAGCATGGCTGAGTGCCAAACAGTTGAGGGCAATTCCCCTAACCTAATAAGGATCCTTTATTGATTACCAAACTTTACCTTTGATATGTATATCTGCTTTGCTAAAGGGGAAGATGTGTTAATAAAAAAAAAAAAAACGTGGGTGCAGAGATTCAGGGAGCCACCCCCCTAGAGCAGTGGTTGGCAAACGCATTAGTCAACAGAGCCAACTATCAACAGTACGACAATTGAAATTTCTTTGGAGGGCCAAATTTTTAAAACTTAAACTTCTTCCAATGCCACTTCTTCAAAATAGACTCGCCCAGGCCATGGTATTTTGTGGAAGGGCCACATTCAAGGGGCCAAAGAGCCGCTTGTGGCTCGAGAGCCATAGTCTGCCGACCATGGCCCTAAAGGATGAAGCCTCTGCCTGGTCCCCCCATATGCCTTCCACATTTGTGTTTCCTGTCTAGTCTCTATTCGTTTATGCACAGCCCTTCTCCAGATTCCTGAGCCCTTATTGCGAAAAGACTGGGGCAGGAGCCATCACGTATTTCCTAATGCCATGTTTAACCAGGGAAAGCTCAAATTACAGCTGGCTGCTTCCTGGGCCTGCGACGCTCGCAAGAGTGTATTTATCAGGGCGTTGACCAGGTTAGAGCTGTGAGAATAGTTTCCCTCCAGAAAGGCTGGGAGTGAAAAGTAGAAAACTCTGGCTGTTTTATATACTCTGTAAAATTTGCCCCAAACCCCCCAAATTTCCTTTTTTTTTTTTTAAAGTTACATTCTCTCCTTTGCATTTTATACGTTGGCCAGATCCTCACGTTCATGATGGGATATTTCCTACTTTTCACCTTATAGGAGATGAGTGTCACCTTCTAGCACCCACAAGGTGTGACCATCTCCCCTTTCCGCGAGCTTCTAGTAGCGTGTTCCTCACTTTCCTTTAAGTTACCCTCACGCTCCTTTAGACTTTCACTAACTTGCTCTTGGAGGCCTTTCCGGCTTCTGTCTGCTGGTCAAACACAGGATGATACTGATATTGTGATTCTGACGTTGGAATAGGGACCAGAATTGTAAGGCTGCCACATGTTTCTGTTTCTGTTACAGCAGCAACCCTCGTCCAATACCAAACTCTGTTTCAGTTATCTATTGCTGTGCAATGTGTGTGTGTGTGTGTGTGTGTGTGTGTGTGCGCGTTTAAAGAAACAGGCCAAAATGGAGTCACTTCTGCTAAGCCACTTTACCAAAACTTAATAACCAATCTAACTATAACTTCAGTTTCTTCCAGGAGTGGGATTTTAAACCAATTAGCCTGGAATTTCCTGATCTACATGGTGAGATAATTAGTGTGCCAAAGGCCCTGACATTCTCGTCCCCAAAAGAAGATGACCTAGCCTAAAAAATAGCTTTCTTTTTTTTTTTAATAAATCTTATTGTTCATATTATTACCAATGTTCCTCATTTTTCCCCCCTCCATTGCTTCCCTCCACCAGGTTCCCATCCCACCCTCTGCCCTTTCCCCATCCCCCCATTGTCTTCATCCATAGGTGCACAGTTTATGTTCAGTCTCTTCCCGCACCCCCCCACTCCCATTTTCCCTGAGAATCATCAGTCCACTCCCCTTCCATGCCTCTGATTCTATTATATTCACCAGTTAATGTTCATCAGGTTTTTTAATTTTCTTGGTTTTTATATTCACTTGATAGTTACGTATTTGTTGTCCATAATTTTTTATCAAAATAGCTTTCTTTTATTCATTAAAATTTTTTGCTAATGACTTTCCGGCCACCCCCTCTATTATCATTGTAATCAGCTTATTAATATTAATAGCAGGAGGAGAGCAAAGGGGAGGCCAGACATTAAGCATGGTCACCTGGGCAGCTTCACCAGGAAGCTACAGCTTCACGCTTTCGGGGACTCACCAGTCCATCCCCTGCAGACCCCTCCGGGAAGGGATGGAACTGAAGGGGAGATGGGCACACGGGCAGTGAAGCCGAGTGACACAGGAGAGGAGCTTGTCTGTGAGGCTGGCCTGGGAAGCAATGGATTGGCTAGGGTTGGACCCCATCAGATTAGTTTGAAAAAGCTCCTGGTGCCGAAACCAGTTTGGCTCAGTGGAAAGAGCATCGACCTGCGGACTGAAAGGTCCCAGGTTCAATTCTGGTCAAGGGCATGTACCCTGGTTGCGGGCACATCCCCATTAGGGGGTGTACAAGAGGCAGCTGATGGATGTTTCTCTCTCATTGATGTTTCTAACTCTCTATCCCTCTCTCTTCCTTCTGTAAAAAAATCAATAAATACATTTTTTTTTCTTTTTAAAAAAGCTCCTGGTTAAAATTTCTAGACAAAGTTTCTTCTTTCTTGTGCTCTTGCTCTTGTTTGCCCTTGTTCTACGCTTGTTCTCTCCTGCTCCATGACCTGGACTCACCATGTGCTCACCTGTTCTCCATGGTCATCTGGCCTTAAGCAGCGGCATGGCCCATGCCCACATCCACCTGGGAACTGCAGCTGGGCACACAAGCTAACCTGGCCACATGCTGGACTGGACTGGACTCTCATAGGGAGCAGCAATTCTGGGCAGTGGCCTTAATTGTGGCCCTGCTGAGGTCAAGATGGTGAGATGGGCAGAGGTGGGACCCCCTTAATTTTACATCATCAGTAAGTCTTCCCACAAAACCCCATCCTCCCATGGGGGGGGGGAGGCCCTCCGGAAGTTATTTTCCTCGCGGCACCTCAAGAACTCCACTTTCGCCGACAACACTTCTGCTTAAAGAGACCTTCCGGCGTGTACAGCCCCTTGGAACACTCTCGTTGTTAGATGGGAGGCTGTCCAAGTCATGAATCACTTAACAAAGCCTGTTAGAAGATTGTCACATTTACTTGGTTGTATTTTCCTCTTTAACAGCAACATATCACCCCAAATATGTGGCGGAAAGCAAGACTAATTTTATTTTGTTGCTCATGGTCTGCAGGCTTGACAGGGCTCCTTCAGCCGGTCCTCATTCCGAGTGCCGCATGAGATTGCCGTTGTCTGGCTGGGGCCACAGTCATGTTGAAGGTCAGCTTAGGCTCCTCCCGTGTAGCATCTCCTCTGGGGGTGCATGACAGACCGAGCTGGTTACCTAAGAGCCACGCTGAGAGGCCACGGGCACTTTCCGAGTCAAAATGGAGCTGGGATTGCTATGCTGGACCCTAGGCACAATGGTTAACCAGAGCAAGCCCCCAAGCCACAGAGAGGTCAGAGGGCAGGGGCATTCTGACTCCTGGTGGCTTTCCCAGCTCGAGTCCCGACCGTGCTTCGTTTCCAAAATCCCTCTGCCTTCTCAGCGTAAGCTCCTCTTTTTCCTGGAGTTGTCTGGGAGAGATTTCTCTTCATGGCACATGTAACATGTCATCCTGACCAGAACCCGGGAAGGATCTGTGTTCTCTTCCAGGAGTGCTAGGAAGAAGTGAGCATGCAGTGCAGGGCCACTGACTCTTAAGCTCATTTATTTATAACTACTATTATTATTGTTTAAAACATATATTCCTATTGATTTCAAAGAGGAAGGGAGAGGGAGGGAAAGATAGAAACATCAATGATGAGAGAGAATCATTGATAGGCTGCCTCCTGCACACACCCTAACTGGGGAATGAGCCCGCAACCTGTGCATGTGCCCTTGACCGGAATTGAACCTGGGACCCTTCAGTCTGCAGGCTGATGCTCTATCCACTGAGCCCAACCAGCTAGGGCTGTATCCATGGCTAATTCAAGTAAGGCTCTCTTGAACTTCTGTTAGGCACCGGGTACAAGGTCGACTGGGCACCAGATCGAGTGAGAATCACCCAGAGCCAAGTTCAAGTTTCTTTGCCAGTTAGTGGTTGTGTGAAGTCCTCACTTAATCGGGGGTTCCATTTTCTCACCTGGGAAGTGGGCCTCGCTTTGTGGAGTTGGGTGTGAAGACTAGATAATATATGTGTGTGGGTAGCTCATATGGCACATGAAAAGCCCTTAAATATTTGAGGGGTTTTTTTTTGTTGTTGTTGTTCTCTTACATCACAGTTGACTTTTGGGGCTGGATACGTCTTCGTGTGGAAGGCTGCCCTGGGCACTGTGGGATGTTTAGCAACACCTCTGGCCTCTGCCAGAAGATGGTAGCAACACTCCCGTTGACCCCACGTCGGGATAACCAAAAATGTCTTCCCGCATTGCCACATGGGCCCCAGGGGTGGAGACACGGTGGGGAAAGTTTCTCCCAGCTGCAAACCACCACTTAAGATAAACCATCTACCTCTGCCTTTGATTTCCCAATCTGTCTGACTGCCTTTCACTGGGTGTTTGTGTCCAAAACTCAGTGGCATCAGGAGGAAAGTAGACACCAATATCAAGCTGCTAGCGCTGGCGTACCAGAAAGGAAAATCTGCATGACCCCTTCCCTCCTCCTTCTCCTAGGAGCCAAATCCAGTCCTGCCTGCTTAATTAGCTCCAGTGACTTCAGCATGAGGCGGGTCTGTTGACCCACCATAGCACTGACATGAAAAACAGGCTTGGCCAGATCTGACAGCGCAGAGAGAGAAATCGGAGCCTTTCCCCCTTGCTGCTCAACCCTGCCCAGCTCCCCAGCTCTGGTCACGGCTTTGTTGACTCACAGCTGGAACACATGCTTGTCATGGCCCAAGGGAGAGGAAAGGGCTTCTGTTTCCAGCAGTTTCTTCAGGATTTCTCAACAGGGGGCCCTGGGCAAAGCACTCTGATTGTGTAGAAACTGAATGTGCATGGCACGACTGATTTAGCCAGAGACTGTGTTGCATAACTATGAAAATATCTTCTACACTCGATGGACGTTGGAGTCAGTTTATGTTAAATATCATGGTGGTGATGATAATGACTTCACTTGGGGTGAGGGCTTTTTTCTTTTTTTTTAATCTTTATTTTTATTTCAGAGCGGAAGAGAGAGGGAGAGAGAGATTAGAAACATCCATGATGAGGGAGGATCATTGGTCAATTGCCTCCTGCACGCCCCATAATGGGGATGGAGCCCGAAACCTGGCCCTATGCCCTGACCTGGAATTGAACTGTGACCTCCTGGTTCATAGGTCAATGCTTAACCTCTGAGCCATGCCTGTCAGGTAGTGAGGGCTTTTTCTTCTCTTTTCTTTTTTTTTAAAAAAATATACTTCTTATTAATTTTTTACAGAGAGGGATAGAGAGTTAGAAACATCGATGAGAGAGACATCGATCAGCTGCCTCCTGGACACTCCCTGCAGGGTATGTGCCCGCAACCAGAATGGAACCTGGGACTCTTGACTTAGCCCAGACTTCATACATGCAGCAGTCTTTCCCCCAGGGAACGCGAGGGTCGGGAATAAAAATAAAACAGCTCAGAGCAGGGCTGACCTTTGGCCTCACAAGAGCACCCGAGGGCTCGCCTGTGACCCGTCCGTTTATTTCAGTGGCATCAGCGCATGACAGTCCGTTGGGGAAGCACACTGTTTTATTCATCCTGGGCACGTGGCACTATAACATCTCTTCAAACACACCTTGATACGTTTCCTCTTCGAACCTATAGTTGAGTTAGAGAAATAAGCTTTGCCAAATGCCCATCTCTAGCTTCCTTGGTCCCGGCTAGCGGGCACCTCTCATTAGCTTTTTCCCCAGGTGCTCCCTTGGCATCGTCTAAGCCAGAGTGGAAAATGTGGGCAAGTGCACCGGGCCACAATGCCCAGCTTCCCGGCCGTCGCGTGCGTGCACGGAGGTGGCTGGGAGGAGGGGGTGGTGGGGGGCGGGGTGCGTTCCTGACACCTAGCAGCTGTCCGGGGGCTGTGTCAGGTCTCACTCTGCCTGGGTGCCCACTGGGTGCACCGTACTCTGTTCCTGCCGCTGGCATTACGTCGCCAGATGATCCTTGTCTCAGACCTGGACACTCCGCTCTCTGATTCTCGGTTTTCCCACCCACCTGGGGCCCCGGGGGCTCCTTCAGCTCTGACACCTGGGACCCTGAGAGGTTCTGAGGGGCAGGCCTGTTGACACTGGGGATTCTGCTCCTGGCAAAGGCCGTGCTGACTGCGCGGCCTCTGGTTCATCTGGTGGCAGATTTGTCTGCGGCGAAGGCAAGGTTGGCGCAGCCCTGTCCGGCCACCTGGGCTCCCCGGGGTTTCCTCCTTCGCTGGCCCTGGGGGCTCTCCCCTCCTTTCCTCGCCCCTCTCCTCCTCGTCCTCCTCTCTCTGACGTGTCAGACTGGAGTTCCTGCCTATGAGACCGGGAGGGCAAAGTCGGTCTTCACAGAGGACCAACTGGCACATCAATAATAGCAACAGCAACAGTGATAATAACCACAGCGTCTTACATACAAGGCATTTAAAAAAAATTTTATTGATTTTTTTACAGAGAGGAAGAAAGAGGGACAAAGAGTTGGAAACATCGATGAAGGAGAGTCATCGACCAGCTGCCTCTTGCACCCCCCTACTGGGGCTGTGCCTGCAACCAAGGTACATGCCCTTGACCGGAATCGAACCCGGGACCCTTCAGTCCGCAGGCCGACGCTCTACCACTGAGCCAAACCGGTTTCAGCACATGCAAGGTTTGTAGTTGACACTTTACAAGAGCTTTTAAGTCCATCATCTCATCAGTCACGTGAGGGCCCCCCAGTGCAGACCAGAGGAGACCCTTCCTTCCTTGACCCTGAGTCCTGCTGAGGGGGAGCCAGGGCCCGAGCCCCCTCTTCTGCAACGTGTGTCCCCAGCAAACACTGACCCTCAGGCAGGACCGTTTCCCAATCGAGCTCTTCCCGCCCCAGGGACTCTCTGTTCTTTCACTTCGGTTGCTCAAATCGGGGGATTTCAATCTCCCCTTGTGAGAACAGCTGCATTGGGGGTGGAGGTTCTCAGTGCTCTTGCATTTGGCACCTGGAAAAGCCAGGGCTTCCAAAACTGAGAGGAAGGCTCAGTATCCCTTCCCCGCCCCCGCCCACTCCCCAGAGAGAGAGAGAGAGAGAGCCTGGTCCTTCGGAGGGCGCCGCTGGTGGGGGCTGGACTCGGGTTTGGCCCCAGAGGTGATGGCAGAGAGAGGCCTGGCCTCCTGGGGGGAAGAGGGAGCCCACGGGAGGCCTTCCGGGGGGAGGGGCCTGGTGCACTGAGCAGGCTTGGGGCCACTTGCCTCTGCGCCTCCATCTTCCCTCCGCTCCTTCCTCCCTTCTGGGTGCTCTGAGCCTTCGGTCCGCCATCGTCCTCTCAGACCCCCGAGGCTCGTCTGTGGGCCCTCAGAGAGGGGTCCACGCTCTCCCCTGGCCCCTTCAGGGGAGGACCCCGGGAATGGAGAGAGAGGGGTGGGTGTGAGGGACCGAGCCCGAGGGGGGCAGGGCAGCTGAGGTGGCGGAGAGACAGGGCCCCAAGGCTGCTTTTGCTCACATTCCCCACATGGAGGACGCTCTGTCTAGAGCAGGGGTGGGCAAACTTTTTGGCTCCAGGGCCACCATGGGTTCTTACACTGGACTGGAGGGCCGGAACAAAAGCAACCTGGCCATGCTGGCACTCTCATCTTGGGCTGCTGGTGAAGGAGCGGAGGGGAGAGCAAGAGAACCCTTTGCTCTTTCGGGCCCGCAGGCCGTAGTTTGCCCACGGCTGCTCTAGACTCTGAGTCCTCGGGAAGCAGAACAAGGAGCGAGTGAGGCAGCCGAGAGCAGGAGAGAGGGCAGGAAAGCTCCTTCCTTTTCTGGCCGGGCTGGGCTTCCACGGCCCAGTCTCCGTGTCTGTCCCACTGGGGAGGACAAATGTGAGGCCTCTGCCCCTCGGGCCTGGGTCCTGCTGCTCTGCCCTTGGGGGAGGGGGTGAAGGGGCAGGAGTTCCGTGGATACTGTGAGGCGCAGCGGCAGTGCCAATGTGCATGGGAAACCAGACGTGCAAGGGGTCTCTGCCATCATGCCGGTGCTGCCCACGGCAAGAGCCTCTGAGAATTTCCCAGCGTGGGCTCCCTCCAGGACTGTGGACAGGCTCGGACCCTGGCTTCCCGCCCTCCTGGTGGGGTCACAGCCTGAGCTGGAGGGAGGGGAGGCCGGGCACAGCCTGGCCCTCTTCTCTCCCCTCCCCTCTCCTCCCCTCCCCTTCCCTTCCCCGCACCCACGGGACTTGGTTCCCGGGGAGGGAAGGGAAAGGGAAGAGCAGCTGTTTTAAATTTTGGCAAGAACAGGCTGACATTAGCCCGAGTTCAGACAGTTTTGCAATGGAACCCAGGGCCGCGCAGGCAGGAGAAGCGGGGTCTGCAGGGGGGGGGCGGTGGGGGTCCCAGAGGCCCCGGGGCTTTGCCTGGAAGAACTGGGCCAGGACCGAGCGCTGTAGAGAAGCAGCCCTCTCCCCCCTCTCCCCACTCCCGCGCCCCCATAGCCTGGCCCCCCCCCAAAACCCCCTTCCCCCTCACACACGCTTCCACTTCTTTATTCTCCTCCTTCCGCCTTAAAAACACTTTATTCGTCTTTTCTCTTAGAAACTTTGAACAGCTGTTCACCAAACCACGACAAGTCCACGGCACAGGTCCACCACGCAGTTAACACACAGTAGCTCGCTGGCATAGGGTACAGAGACGCGGGCGGTGGGATATATTTATATAATAAAAGATGAAAATAGTCACTTTCCATAATAAAAATAAGTTCTATTTTTTTTTGTTTTGTTTTGTTTATCTTACAATATACTTAATATTCTCTTCTGCTCTCCGCTGCAGGCGCCCCGCGGCCGGGCCGGGCCGGGGCGTGGACGGGGCCTAGGCGCAGGGCCGGCAGCCGCACTCTAAGTGTCTCTCCACCTCCTCCACGAAGGAGGAGCCGTCCGCGCACTGGAACACGTACTTCCGCCGCTTGCTTCGCGTGGGCCCGCAGCACTGGGGCCCGCAGCCCCCGCGGCACTCCACCAGCGGCACCTTGGAGGCCGTGGCGCAGGACGCGTAGCCCCTCTGGCGGCGGATCACCTCCCGGACGACCTCTCCCAGGCACGGGCTTTCTGCGGAGGGCACAGCGGGGTGAGGGCGGGGCACTGCCCACCCAGGACCCCCCCACTCCCCTGCGTCCATCCCCCACATACTCAGCCCCTTGGTATCCTTACCTGCGTGAGACTGCCCTCCACCTCCGCCCGCCCGTCCTCGGATCCATCCATCTACCCGCCCACCCGCGTCCCCCCGCCACCCTCCCTTCAAGGAACTTGAGGCCAGATTTTGTGTGTCAAGCAGAGAGAGTGAGGGCGAACCCCACGCCCAGGCAAATGTGGTTAAAGTCAGGTGAGATGCCAATGTTGAGAGACGGAACGCAGGGGCCTCCGCCTGGCATTGGGGGGGTTTCTGGCTGCTTTGGAAAGCAGGGGGCCTGGCCACCCGGGCCCGCGCCTCTGCATTGCCGTGGTGGCTGGAGCCCAGGATTTAGATGGGGCAGCTCTAGGTGCCCGCACCGCACTTGGTGGTGTGGAGCCTGCACGCTGATGGTACCTGAGAGGGCTGACTGGAGCACACAGCACAGGGGCTGCCCTGGGCGGGAGGGAGGGCTCTCAGCCTGCAGGCACCCTCTGGACCCTGTCCCGCCTCTCCTCTCCACCCCCCTGTCCTCCCTGCTCTGCGGGCGCCCCTGCAGCGAGGCCCGAGGCCAGCAGTGGACCCAGCCTCGGCTTCCTGGTGGCCCGGCGCCCTGTCCTCCCTGCCTCTGCCCAGCTTCTGGGGACTAATGGGAGCGAATGCTAAGCTGGATACGGTTTTGTAAGTGACGAGATTGTCAAAAGGTCCAGAATGAAACTAAGGAGGACGAGGGTGTGGAACCTGCAGGACAGCAGCGGCGGGCAGTTGGGTTGAAGGGAACTGAGAGCTGTCTGTATTCTGGCAATTTTTCTGCTTACTCTGGAGTGATTTCAAAATACACTAATAAATTTTTGATTGTGTGGTAGTTCAGCTGGGTATAAAATGCGAGTCCTCTACTGTCTAGGGGTGTGGGGGAAGGAGGGGGAATTCTCTTTCTCTGCAGGCTCTGACCTAAAAGGTCTTCGGTGGGGCCTGAGACCGCATTTCTCCGCCCTCCCAGGTAAGTCAGGGGTGCTGGTTAGACGTCTACACGTTGTGTGGCTACGTCGGGAATTAGTTTTGAAAGCAGGCATTTCAGGGGGTCAGAAAGAAGGAAGAGTGGAAAGGAGGTGGACAGAAGATAAGTGGGAGGAGAGGAGAGAGGTTAAAGGGAGAGAAAAGAAGATAGAAGGCGGGGTGTGGTGGGGGGAAGAAGGGAGAAAGAAGGCAATGGAAGGAGGGGAAAGGAGTGAGGAGAGGGAAATTGGGGCAGGGGGAGAAGGGAGAATATAGAAGGGAAAAGGTATAGAAGAGGACAGAGATGGGAGAAGGAAGAGGAAGGATATGAAAGGGGGGGAGCAGAAAGAGGTGAGAAAGGAGAGTGGAAGGCAGATGGGAGAGGAGAATGGAAAGAGGCGGGAAGAGCGGACAAGGTAGGGAAAAGGGAGAGAGGGAGGCGGGGAGAGGGGAGAATAGATAGGAGAGGGGAGAGTGTGTAGGCTGGGGGGCTGGAAGGGGAAGAGAAGCAGGAGAGGGTGTGGGTTAGGGGGGACAGGAAGATGGGAGAGGAGAGGGAGCGAGGCTGGGTCATGCAGCCTCACGGCGGCCCACGGCAGGCCTACCTTGTTCGCAGTGCTCCCCTCCGAAGCCAGGCTGGCACAGGCAGTAGGGCTCCCCTCGGTCTGAGACGTGGCACTGCCCGTGGTGGCATTTGAAGGCTGAGCAGGCGCTGGCGGAGTCGTTTTTGTGGTCACACAAGGCCCCTCCGTAGCCCTCGGCACACTTGCACACGTAGGAGGGCCCGGTCCTCACACATTTCCCATGGTTGCAGCTGTGGGCAGACGGGAGGGTGAGGGGGGAACGGGAGTGTGGGTGCCGCGGGAGGTGTCTTCCTCCATGTCCGGGCTCAGACCCAGGCCCCCGCTCTGTGGGACCATCTCCACCCCACGCTTCACCTCCAGCCCCAGTGACCGAGCATCAGTGACGCCTAAGACCAGGGGTGGGCAAACTTTTTGACTCGAGGGCCACAATGGGTTCTTCAACTGGACCAGAGGGCTAGAACAAAAGCAACCTGACCATGCTGGCACTCTCATCTTGGGCTGCTGGTGAAGGAGCGGAGGGGAGACCAAGAGAACCCTCCGCTCTTTCTGCTCCCTGGGCCAGATAGAACAGCCAAATGGGCCGGATCTGGCTCGCGGGCCGTAGTTTGCCCACGGCTGCCTTAGACACTCTGCGGAGTCCAAGGGGGCATTGTCCAGTGTCCACGCCGGCTGTGGCCACCACGTGGCCGGCTCAGAACTCACGGAGCCCAGCGCAGTCGCTGCTGGGGAGCGTCTCCCCATTCTCTAGGCATGTCAACTGGCCTACAACCCCAACTGCTCACAGGGTTACTGCCGTGAGCACCACCGGGCATGGCCACCCTTGCTGGGTCCAGGCAGCCAGCATCCTGCTGCTCCTGCGTGGAGGGTCGCTGTCTCTACGTGGCACAGGGGCAGGAACGGTGCCCAGTCTACGTTCTAATCACGGGCAGCGCTGTCTCTGCTGGGGCGATGGCGAGAGCCGGGGCTCTCCGCAGACGACTTGGAGCCATCGGCCCTCATTGCCAATTTACGCCACCCCTTCCCAGCCGGTCAGCCGGCCCAACCACTGGCCTTGGCTCCAGATTTCTTAGCACTAAGATTCTGGGTCTCTCAGTTTAACCCTAGGCGGGGCACACAATAGGCCCTCAGTGAAGACGGTGGGATGAATGCCAGTGATTCCGCTGGGGGTGTGCACACAGGGTCTTGCACAGGCACCAGCTGAGGGGGGGGGCAGCTGAGTCTGGGCTGAAAGTCCCTCCTCCCACTGGCCCGCTGAGAGAGTGCCCGTCTGCCCAAAGGGGCGTGTGCCTGCCTGATTCACAGGGAGGCGGGGAGGGGTGTGCGCTGAGCAGGCCTCCTGGGCAGGTGTAAGCTCTGGACTCCTCTGCAGTCATACCAATGTGGGTCCTGCCTACAGTTTAACCACAGCCCCTCCAGCTGCCCTCAGGGCCACTCAGGCAGGGCAGGGTGGGGGTGGGGGTCGGGGGCACTGACCTGTGGCCCAGGCAGGGGTCCGGCGCCTCCTGGTCGCACAGCGGGCCGGTCCAGCCGGGGTGGCACTCGCAGACCACGCTGTCCTTCTCCACCGCGCGGCACAGGCCGTGCCTGCACACCGTGCAGGACTTGCAGCCGGGCGAGACGCCCAGGGCCTGCGGCGGGAGCGCCTTGAAGTCCTGCAGCTCGTTGTTGATGCGCACCTCGTGGATGCAGCCATGGAAGCCGCCCAGCGGCCGGTCCGCCCCCTGGCGCAGCGCGGAGAGGCCCGTGGAGGTCGGGATGCCTGCGGGCGATGCCAGGACAGCGGCCTGAGACCCTCCCCTGCTGCCAGCCCTCCCCCCTTAGAGCGAGAGCGCGCTCTTTCCACATCCCTGCTGAGCGTGTGCAGCCCTGGCCTCTGCTGTGCCAGTGGCGGGAAGGGGGCCGACACCCGGATCCTGTCCACACAGGACATGTGCCCATTCTCCTGCCCTGTGACTCAGAAACCGGAAATGCCGCCATTGTTTACATATGGGAAATATCCCGTGGAAGTCCATGTTCAGGCCCCGCTAGAGAAACAAAATGTGGCCAGCCACGGCCATGTGGCCACGGTCTGATGGGGAAGGACCAGCCCAGGCAGGGTGGCCGCCCCCCTCCCCCGCTGTCCCCATCAGGCCTCTGCAGTGTGACAGGCCCCCAGGAAACACCGCTGGGGAGTGGGAGCTGGGGTTGGGGCTGGGAGAGAAGCCGGGGCCTGGGGTGCAGCCTGGATCCGTGGGACTTTGGGATCTTCCCCGGGAGAGACGCTCGGGGCCCCGGGGCTCTCCCTGGACTGGCTGCTAGCAGCGCTGATGGCCGGGCCACTCCGGCCTCCACAGCCGGCTCCGGGGGCCTCAGCGCCGAACAGGCAGTGCTGGTGGCTGTCTGCACCCCGTCCTTTCACAACCAAAGCCAGGGCTGCGGTTCAGGCTGGGGCCTGCCGGGCGGGGCAGAGTGTGTGTGTGTGTGTGTGTGTGTGTGTGTGTGTGTGTGTATATGTGTGAGTGTGTGTGTGTGTGTGTGTGAGCACTCCTCCTAACACTCAAACAGGCTCTTCCACGTACACCGGGTGAGCCTCGCCGTGTCCCGGAGGTGGCAGAGCACAGGGACTGTGACCTGAAACCCAGGGATCGCAGGGCCTGGACCCTGACTCCACCCCCCCCGCTTCCCCCCACTCTGCTCCCGAATAACGTGTGGTTCTCAGAAGGAGCCCTGAGCTCTCCCCTCTTCCCCTCCCCGTGCCCTGGCTGACTATTCACCCTTTGGGGATCAGCTTGGCTGTCCCTTCCTCCAGGAAGCCCACCCTGACTGGCTTTGCAGTGGGTGTCGGCCAAGGGGGACCCGGCCTAAGGGCCCGAGCACAGGGGGCAGGTGAGAGGTGCACGTGGCGGGGTGGCAGGGTGGGGGGGGGCTTTACCTCCAAGGTAGAGGGGGCTGTTGGTGCCCACGGCTGGCTGCTTCTGGAGCTTCCCCAGGCTCTTGGGGGCCCCCTTGTCCACCACCAGGTTCAGGGTCTGGTTGAGCATCACCAGCTCCACGCTGTGGAACTGCCCGTCGTTCACGGTCTCCGCGCTGCAGGAGGGGAGGGGACACGGTCGGCCGCGCGCCTGCCACCGCGGGCGGGCTCTGGCCTCCGAACGTGACAGCAGTTATTACTTGCACTTGGTTTTACTTTTTATTTGCAAATAAACTTAAACTTACATTTTACTTGCACATAACTTCAAATCTATATGTTACCAAATAGCCCCGTTTATAGTTTCTCTCTCTCTCTCTCCCCATCTCCACACACGACCAGGATGTAGTACGTAACACATAACACATAACACATGCTCCTTCGCCCGCTCCGTTTCTCCCTGAGTGTCAGTGAGGATGCAAGGCCGGCATCGCTCTGAGGGGCCCTGCACACCAGTTGTGGTGGCGGGAGGTTTATCTTTTCCTGGCACACGTGAGTGGCAGTGACCTCAGGGGTACAGTGGCACCAGCTCGTCTCCGTCCCACCTCGGTCCTCCTCGTCTGCCTCCACTTCTGCGTTACTGTTCAGAGCCGAGGCCTCGGACGTAAACTGTCAGGAGGGGGTGGGGGGGCGTGGCTCTGCTGCAAAGGCAGAGAAAGGGCGGGAAAACCCCATCGGTGACCACCCGCCTGCTGCGGACTCGGGAAGAAAGGACGGCACAGCGGGTGGAGCCCACAGTCAGCCCTCTGGAGAGATGCTCAGAGGTGTGGGGGCGGGAGGACTCTGAGTCTTCCCCCCAACCCGCTGGGCCGGGGGTGGAGGCCACAGGAGGAGCCAGAGCCGGCTGGGCGGCCCGATGGGAGGCACAGGAGGACAGGCGAGGAGCAGAGCGGCCTGTCCAGTTCCCCTTTGCTTTTTAAAAAATATATATATTTTATTGATTTTTTTACAGAGAGGGATAGAGAGTTAGAAACATCGATGAGAGAGAATCATCGATCAGCTGCCTCTTGCACACCCCCCACTGGGGATGCGCCCGCAACCAAGGTACATGCCCTTGACCGGAATCGAACCCGGGACCTTTCAGTCCCCAGGCCGACGCTCTATCCACTGAGCCACACCGGTTTCGGCTCCCCTTTGCTTTTAACAACAACGCTGGGCAGGTGTTGAGCCCTTAACTGGGGCCGCGCATGCTCCTCGAGGCCAAGCACTTGACCCACCCTCCCCACGTGGGAGGCACCATGCTTTCTCCATTCTGGAAATGAGACACAGGTGGCCCTGCCAATGTCTTAAAGCGGGAGTGGTAGAGGCCGGACTTAAACCCAAGCCCCCGGCCACGGGACCCTAAGCCCCTGGGGGGGTCCGATAGTCATTTCAGGTGCTGGGCTCGCTCACCTGGATGCTGTTGTGACCACTAGGTGGCGACAGTGTCACAGGGAGAAAGTTCTGGAATTTTAGCAGCCTGCACTGCACACTCCCCCCCCCCCCCCCATCTTGCTGGACCAGGGCGCCCTGGACTGTGTCTGTCTGTCTGTCTCTCCCTGCCTCACCCTCTGTGCCCAGCACCGGGGAGGGCGGCCTGGGTGGGAGCCCGACCTGGGTTTGAATCCCGGCTCTCCCACTGACTGACTGTGTGCCTCCGGGCCAAGGACGCCATCCGAGCCCGGAGAGACGCTGCCCGCCGGGGCTCGTGGTGCGGATCCAATGGGACGAAGTCCTTGGCCGCGGACGGGGCTGTGGTCTGTGGAGCGGGGAGCATGCGCGGCAGGCCGGATAGCGCTCTCACCCGCCGCTTTAAAGCGGCAGCATTGAGACACAGGCTTCCCACAGAAACCCTAATTTCCAGCTTCCCTCCTGAGAACCTGCATCCCCACGCGGCAGCATCTGCCGGAGCTGAGGTCAGCGGTCCCTTCGGACGAGCTGGTACCCTCGACGCCGCCACAGTCCCCACCACTCCCTACTGCTCACCAGCCCACGTCCCCCACGTCTGTCACCTTAGCCCAGGGGTGGGCAAACTTTTTGACTCGAGGGCCACAGTGGGTTCTTAAACTGGACCGGAGGGCCAGAACAAAAGCAACCTGACCGTGCTGGCACTCTCATCTTGGGCTGCTGGTGAAGGAGCGGAGGGGAGAGCAAGAGAACCCTTCACTCTTCGGCTCCGCAGGCCCGACAGAACAGCCGAATGGGTTGGATCTGGCCCACAGGCCATAGTTTGCCCTAGCCCGTTGGCCTTCTGGGTAGGAAATAATGCCTGAGGCCCCTCTGGCAAGTCTGGGGACAGCCTTGTCCCCATTCTGGGCTGGGGTGGGTTTTTCTGTGTGTTGGCCCCCGGGCCTGGGACAGACCCTCAGGGCCCCTCCCCTCCGGCGCCTGCAGCTGGCAGAGGAGCAGCGCCAGGCCCTGCACGGAGGAGGCCACGGACTGGAACCTACGGAACCGGCACGCCTGCGACCTCACAGGTGCGACTGAAGCCGAAGCCACGTTTAAAGAGGGGCAGCTGAGTTGTGTGTCCCAGAGGGCCATGTGTCCCAGGGGGGCTGTGTGCCCCGGGTGAGCCGTGTGCCCCGAGGGAGACATGTACCCCTGGAGAGCCGTGTGCCCCGGGGAAGCAGTGGGACCCAGGGGGAGGGGCAGTGTGAACCAGAGAAGGAGAGGACTCTATTCATGGGGTCCTGAGATAGTCACCATAAAACAAGCAGACTGTCAAATGACAGCGGGATGAGGAAGGAGACCTGGGGGGAGATAAGAGAACAACCGAAGGACTGGTATGCATGCATATAAGTACAACCAACGAACACAGAACTCTGGGGAGGGAGGGCATGAATGGGAGGTTGGGGGGGGGGGCAATGGTAAGCTATGTACACAAATAATACCTTAATAAATTAAAAAAATAAAAAAAAATAAAAATAAATAAAGAGCGGGCAGCCTTCCAGCGATGCAGAGCGGCGTGCCCACGCCGATGGTGTGACAACCAGGGGACCGGGGAGGACTGGATGTGGGCACACTGTCCTTCGGAGCCGCCTGAGGTCGCGTTGGGAGCAGGCCTGTCTCTGAGCTCTGGAGCGCCCACCTCCCCCCCCCCCCCCGAGGTGCAAGCTAATCTCCCCGTTTTCTCTCCTAAACTAATAAAAGATTAGGGTGACATTTTGAAAAGGGCACCTCGTTAAGCAGCCGTGTCCCCGTTGGAGCGCGGGCCCCGCCGCACCTGCTGGCCATTTATCTCATGGAAATGAGGTGCCAGCTCCCCTCCCGGCCCTCCTGTGCTGCGTCTCCCTCCAGCCCCCTTCCTCCCCAGCCCTCCTCTCCTGGGGGAAGTGTGTCTGTGTTGGGGGGCGGGGGTAGAAGGGGGCAGCGAGAAGGGGCAGCGGAGCCTGCCTGGCATGGCCTCCCAGGGCGGGCGGGGGAGGGGCGGCTACCTGTACACCGTGGTGGGCGGGGAGCTCAGGCTGTCGTAGACCAGCCGCACGTGGCCCTGGTACAGCTCCAGCGCCAGCGGGTCGTTGTCTCCCTTGTAGAGGAGGATGCCGTTGTCCTTGTCCGTGGCCACCTGGGGAGAGGGGTGCCGTTAGGGTCCCCCCGGGGCCCGCCCTCCCCGGCCTGCCTCCCCGATTCGGCTTCTAGGCGGCATCCTCTGAGCGACCCCTGGCATCCACATCCCCGGTTCCTCCCCCTCCGGACCGTGAATGCCCCGAGGACGGCCTGTGCGCACGCCCCAGCAGACGCTGCTTCAGTTCAGCACACGCCTATGGAGCCCCATCACGCTATGTTCGCCCCCTGCCAGCCGTCAGGAGCCTAGCGCTCCCCCTGGTACAAGGTCGCACCCAGTGCCTGCCCGTCGGCCTCGGTCTCTGCGTGAGGTGTGAGAACAGTTAGACACTAAATGCTAACCATCACCATTGGTCCAGTTTATAACGGACCAGGCACTGTGCGAAGAGTCATCTGGGAGTTTTTTAAGACATCAGTGACTGCGCGTCACCCCAAACCACTATGTGAGAGTCGGGAGGGTGGGGCCCAAGCAAGGACCATTTGAGAAACGCTGGGCGATTCTAACGCGTTGCCGAGGCTGACACCATTGGCCCCAGAGGGCGCCCCTCCGCCAGGCCCGCTGCGGGCGGGGTTCTCTGACTGTCTGCAGCTCCCACCGCCCGGGCACACACAGCCTGGAGGCCCGGGGTGAGCAGCAGCTGGCCTGATAGGACACCCGGGTGTCCAGGTACTGGACTGCACCCCTCTTTGGCTGGCCCTGTTGCCCCCTCACCCTCTTGCCCAGCTCCAGGCAAACGCCTCCTCCTCCTCCCCATCTCAGCTTCGTGATCACCGCCTCCGGGGAGCCCTCCCGGATTCTCCCCAGCGGCGGGGATCCCCGCCCTGCCACGCGCCCCCACAACGCCAGGGCGTGGGGGTGGGTGAGGGCGCACCTGCAGGGAGATGTTGGCCTGGGCCCGGACCTTGGCGGAGGCCAGTTCCACGTAGGAGTCCTTGCCCACGAAGTTGACGGTGATGAGCTTCTCGCAGCGCGGGCCGGCGAAGCCCGGGGGGCAGCGGCAGGCGGGCTCCTGCTGCACCACGATGCACTGCGCCCCGTTCTGGCACTCGTACTGGTCGCAGGGGCTGGTCTGCAGCAGGACCATGGGCGGGGGGTGCTCGCAGAGGAGCCCGCTGCGGGGGGGGGGGGGGGGGGAGGAGAGAGGGAGACCGGTGTTTCGGCCAGAGCCCGAGCAGAGGGGGGTGCGCGATGGGAACAGGGCCTGGCCTCTGCCCCACACTAACTGGTGGGTCTTTTCCCTTCTCTAGGCCCCAGGCCCCCATGAGGTGGGGCCCTGCCCGAGTTTGACATGGGCTGGGCCTCAGGTCCAACTCCCCTATGGCTGGGTGGCTCTCCTCCCCTCTGCGCACGGGGTGGACAGCACCTGCCTGGGCCTCGGAGGCTGGGGACAGTGTGGGAATCAGGTGCTGGCGAGACCCAGGGCCAGGCGTGGCCCTCCACCTGTCCCCAGGCCCCGCCCTCCACCTGTCCCCAGGCCCCGCCCTCCACCTGTCCCAGGCTCTGCCCTCCACCTGTCCCCAGGCCCCGCCCTCCATCTGTCCCCAGGCCCCACCCTCCACCTGTCCCCAGGCCCCGCCCTCCACCTGTCCCCAGGCCCCACCCTCCACTTGTCCCCAGGCTCAGCCCTCCACCTGTCCCCAGGCCCCAACCTGCACCTGGCCCAGGCCCCGCCCTCCACCTGTCCCCAGGACCCGCCCTCCACCTGTCTCAGACCCTGCCCTCCACCTGTCCCCAGGCCCCTCCCTCCACCTGTCTCAGGCCCCGCCCTCCACCTGTCCCCAGGCCCCGCCCTCCACCTGTCCCCAGGCCCCGCCCTCCACCTGGCCCAGGCCCCCCCTCCACCTGGCCCAGGCCCCGCCCTCCACCTGGCCCAGGCCCCGCCCTCCACCTGTCCCCAGGCCCCGCCCTCCACCTGTCCCAGGCCCCGCCCTCCACCTGGCCCAGGCCCCGCCCCCCACCTGTCCCCAGGCCCCGCCCTCCACCTGTCCCAGGCCCCGCCCTCCACCTGTCCCCAGGCCCCGCCCTCCACTTGTCCCCAGGACCCGCCCTCCACCTGGCCCAGGCCCCGCCCTCCACCTGTCCCCAGGCCCCGCCCCCCACCTGTCCCCAGGCCCCGCCCTCCACCTGTCCCAGGCTCCGCCCTCCGCCTGTCCCCAGGACCCGCCCTCCACCTGGCCCAGGCCCCGCCCTCCACCTGTCCCCCAGGCCCCGCCCTCCACCTGTCCCCCAGGCCCCGCCCTCCACCTGGCCCAGGCCCCGCCCTCCACCTGTCCCAGGCCCCACCCTTTACTGTCCCCAGGCCCCGCCCCCCACCTGTCCCCAGGCCCCGCCCTCCACCTGTCCCAGGCTCCGCCCTCCGCCTGTCCCCAGGACCCGCCCTCCACCTGGCCCAGGCCCCGCCCTCCACCTGTCCCCCAGGCCCCGCTCTCCACCTGTCCCCCAGGCCCCGCCCTCCACCTGTCCCCAGGCCCTGCCCTCCACCTGGCCCAGGCCCCGCCCTCCACCTGTCCCCAGGTCCCGCCCTCCACCTGTCCCAGGCCCCGCCCTCCACCTGTCCCAGGCCCCGCCCTCCACCTGTCCCAGGCCCTGCCCTGCACTGTCCCCAGGCTCCGCCCTCCACCTGTCCCCAGGCCCCGCCCTGCACCTGTCCCCAGACCCCGCCCTCCACCTGTCCCCAGGCCCCGCCCTCCACCTGTCCCCAGGCCCCGCCCTCCACCTGTCCCAGGCCCCGCCCTCCACCTGTCCCCAGGCCCCGCCCTCCACCTGTCCCCAGGCCCCGCCCTCCACCTGTCCCAGGCCCCGCCCTCCACCTGTCCCCAGGCCCCGCCCTCCACCTGGCTCAGACCCTGCCCTCCACCTGTCCCCAGGCCCCGCCCTCCACCTGTCCCCAGGCCCCGCCCTCCACCTGTCCCAGGCCCCGCCCTCCACCTGTCCCCAGGCCCCGCCCTCCACCTGTCCCAGGCCCCGCCCTCCACCTGACCCAGGCCCCGCCCTCCACTTGTTCCAGGCCCCGCCCTCCACTTGTCCCCAGGCCCTGCCCTCCAGTCCCCAGGCCCCGCCCTCCACCTGTCCCCAGGCCCCGCCCTCCACCTGTCCCAGGCCCCGCCCTCCACCTGTCCCCAGGCCCCGCCCTGCACCTGGCCCAGGCGCCTCGGGCCGGGCTCCACCATACCTGAAGCCCTGGGGGCAGAGGCACGTGTAGCCGTTGACCGCGTCCACGCACTGGGCCCCGTGGCGGCACCGGTGGGCCGCGCAGTCGTCGTCGTCCACCTCGCAGAGCTTCCCGCTGTAGCCAGGGAGGCACTCGCACCTGGAACCCAGGGAGCCAGGCTGTTCCAGGCCGCCAGCGCCCATGGCCGCAGGGAGGGCCCTGCCAACGCGGCTGCTGAGGGTCAGGGCCCATCCCCCTCCCAACCCAGCGCACAGGGGCAGCGCGGGCAGACTCCGGGAGCCACGGAGGCAGAGCGCCCTGAGGCTGTGCACAGGATAGGGGACCTCCCCCCCTCTCCCCCCCAACTCCGCTTCCCCAGCGGGTCTCCCCTACTCCAGCTCCGGGAAGGGCGATATGGCGAGAGGGGAGAGCCAGCGAGCCTCTGCTGAGGACCCCAGGAGGCCGCCTGACCTGAATCCTTTGTCCAGCGAGATGCACTTGGCCTCGTGCTGGCAGAGGTTCAGCCCCGGCACGCAGTGGTCAATCACCTCGTCGCACAGCTCACCTGTGGGCGGGAGAGCACGCAGGCCTCAGGGCCCTGGGCCTCAGGGCCTGCATTTGCTCCCTCTGAGGGTCCTTTCTCCTGGGCCTGCCTTGGTTTCCCCGGTGACGATGGGAAGAGTCCAGATCTCTCCGGGGCAGTCACAGCGCCACCGTTTGGCTGTTTCACCCTGACCTTGGGCTACATTTGTTTGTTCGTTTTTTTCCTTCCACACTGTTTACTGAGCACCTCCTCTAGGGCAGGCACCAGGGACACAACAGTGAGGGGTCCTGACCTCCCCCACGGCCTAGGTCAGCAAACAAGCAGGCAAGGACGACCCAGAGAAGGGAGCGGGGCGATGGGTGAGCTCCAGGGAGGCCCAGCAGCCTGCTGGCGGCCGGACGTGGCTTAGAGCACAGCCCTCCTGCTACAGACAAGGCAGGCCCTCGGAAGCTCTCAGAGGAGCCACCACCTGAAGGCCTGGTCTCTGCATGCGTCTCTCTGAAGTTCACAGCGCCACGAAGTGCCTAACGGGTTATGAATGCCCAGGATGGCTTCACCACTGATGTACATGAACCGTCCTCACTAGGGCTGTTAATGTGGGAAATGGGGTGTTACTGGGTTGTGGTGGGGAGAGTACCGTATTTGCCGGTGTATAAGACGATTTTTTGGCCCTGAAAAATACGTATTTGCCGGAGTATAAGACGACTGGACGTATAAGACGACCCCCTAACATTTCCACTAAAAATACAGAGTTTGTTATATACTCGCCGTCCGCCGTATAAGACTACCCCCCACTTGGAGGCATATTCTTCAGGGCCAAAAAATTGTCTTATACGCTGGCAAATACGGTACTTATCCCGGGAGCAGCCTCCGGTGGGGAGCCCCCGCTTAGTCCCCACTGGGTGAGGCTCCTTCTCTGCGGCCCCATGACCCATGGGCTCGGGTGTCAGTTTTTTGTCCTATTTTCTTTCTTTCTTTTCCTCCCTCCCTCCCTCCCTCCCTCCCTCTCTCCCTCCCTCCCTCCCTCCCTCCCTCTTTCCCTCCCTCCCTCCCTCCCTCCCTCCCTCCCTCCCTCCCTCCCTCCCTCCCTCCCTCGTTCCCTCACTCTCTCTCCATGATGAGTTCTTGGGAGAAGAAGCTCTGTCTTGCTCACTTTTGTGTCCCTGGCTCCTAGAGTGTCTGGAAAGTGTAGATTTCCAGAGAAGGCTGACTAGACCTGAACACAGCATCCACGATGCTCGGGCCTCTGTTAGCCTCCAACACCCCTGCTCTGCACCAATCCCCACTCAGGCGTCAGGGGCCTTACCTGTGTAGTTAGGCGGGCACACACACACGTAGTTGTTGATCCCGTCCACACAGGTGGCGTTGTTCTCACAGTCGTTGTCCTCACAATCGTCCGGGTTGATCTCGCATCGCTGCCCCTCAAAGCCCAGAAGGCAGGAGCAACTTTGGGAATGGATAGGGTAGGGAGGAGGGGAGTGGGGTGGGTTGAGTGGCAGAGAAGGCGGGAGGGGGTATAATTAGTCAGGTTTCTCTCTGGATGGAGTTTCAAGGCAGAAAATCAACAAGGAAACAGCGGCCTTAAATGACACACTAGATCAGATGTATTTAATTGATACCTTCAGAGCATTTTACCCCAAAGCAGCAGAATGTACATTTTTTTTCAAGTGCACATGGAACATTTTCTAGGATAGACCATGTGTTAGGAAACAAAACAAGTCTCAACAGATTTAAGAAGATTTAAATCATATCAAGCATCTTCTCTGACCATAATGCTATGAAACTTGAAATCAGTCACAGAAGAAAACTGAAAAACACTCAAAGACACGGCTGCTAAATAACATGTTACTAAGCAGTTACTGGGTTAACAATGAGATCGAGGAAGAAATAAAAAGATATCTTAAAACAAATGAAAATGAGAACACAACAAATCAAAATCTGTGGGACACAGTGAAAGCAGTCCTAAGAGGGAAATTCATAGCATTATAAGAAAAAGCTCCCCGGGTGAGCTGTGTGTCCCAGGGGGCTGTGTGCCCCGGGTGAACCATGTCCCCTAAAGGGGCCATGTGCCCCGAGTGAGCTGTGTGTCCCAGGGGGCCGTGTGCCCCAGGTGAGCCGTGGGTCCCAGGGGGTCGTGTCTCCGGGCGAGCCGTGTGTCCCAGGGGAAGCAGTGGGACCCGGGGGGAGGGGTGGTGTGAACCAGAGGAGGAGCGGACTCTATTCCTGTGGTCCTGAGATAGTCACCATAAAACAAGCAGACTGCCAAATGAGGAACGGATTCTATTCATGTGGTCCTGAGATAGTCACCATAAAACAAGCAGATTGTCAAATGACAGCGGGGAGGGGAAGGAGACCTGGGGGGAGATAAGAGAACAACTGAAGGACTGGTATGCATGCATATAAGTACAACCAATGAACACAGAACTCTGGGGAGGGAGGGCATGAATGGGAGGTGTGTGGGGGGGGAGCAATGGTAAGCTATGTACACATATAATACCTTAATAAAAAAAAGAAAAAAAAGAAAAAAAAAGGAAAAAAAGAAAAAAAAGAAAAAGCTCAAATAAACAATCTAACTGTACACTTAAAGGAACTTGAAAAAGAACAACAAGCAAAGCCCACTATGAGTAGAAGGAGGGAAGTAATAAAGATCAGAGCAAAAAATAAATGAAATAGAGTAAAAAAAATACAGAAGATCAATGAAGCAAAGAGCTGGTTCTTTGAAAAGATAAACAAGATTGACAAAACTTTAAATAGACTCAAGAAAAAAAAGAGAGATGACCCAAATAAATAAAATCAGAAATGAAAGAGGAGAAGCAACAAACTGACACCAAAGAAATGCAAAGGATTGTAAGAAAACGTTATGAGTAACAAATTGGAAAATCTGGAAGAAATGGATAAATTCCTAGAAACATACAACCTTCCAAAACGAATTCAGGAAGAATCAGAGAATCTGAATAGACAGATTACAATTAGTGAAACCGGAACAGCAATAAAAAACTCCCAACAAACAAAAGTCCTGGACAGGATGGCTTTTCAGGTGAATTTTACCAAACATTCAAATAAGAACTAACACCTCCCCTTCTCAAACTATTCCAAAAAAATTCAAGAGGAGCCAAGACTCCTAAACTCATTTTATGAGGCCAGCATTATCCTAATTCCAAAACCAGATAAAGACACAACAAAGAAAGAAAATTATAGGCCAATATCCCTGGTGAACACAGATGCTAAAATCCTCAACAAAAATATTAGCAAACCAAATCCAGCAATACATTAAAAAGATCATGCACCATGATGCAAAGTTGGTATAATACCCATAAAACAATAAACATGACATACCACATACACAAATGGAAGGTTAAAAAACTCATGACCATATCAATAGATGCAGAAAAAGCATTCAATAAAAGCCATCACTCATTTATGATAAAAACCCTCAGCAAAGTCAGGATAGAGGAACATACGTCAACATAACAAAAGCCGTATATACCAAACCCACAGCCAACGTCATACTCAATGGGCAAAAACTACAGGCATTTCTTAAGATCGGAAAACAAGATACGGATGTCTGTGTTCACCGCTCTTAATTCAACGCAGTACTGGAAGCCCTTGCCACAGCAATCAGACCAGAAGAAGAAATAAAAGGCACCCCAATTGGAAAGGAGGAAGTAAAACTGCCAATATCTGATACAGCTGTGTACAGTGTCTCTATGTACAATATCATGTATAGGGTTTTGTCACTGTATAGTATCATGTCATGTTGAACCTATGTATATAGATTACCCCCCCAAAACTACAAGAATGATAAATGAATTCAGTAGGATACAAAATAAATATCCAGAAATCAGTTGCATTTTTATACACCAATAATGAACTACTGGGCGAGAGAAACAAAAGAAAAACAAATGGCACTACAGAGTTTTTGCACAGCGAAGGAAACCATCAACAAAATGAAAACAAAAAACAAAAACACAAACCCAAGGAATGGGAGAACATATTCACCAATGATACATCTGATAAGGAGGTAATTTCCAAGATTTATTAAGACCGTATGAATCTCAACAACAAAAACAAACAAACGATCCGATTAAAGAATCCGCAAACGATCTGAACAGACACTCCTTCAGAGAGGATATAGGGATGGCCAGTGGACATATGAAGAGACGCTCAGCGTCACTAATCATCAGAGAAATGTAAATTAAACCACAATGAGGTGTCATTCCCTCCGCTGGCGGGCAGAGCCAGGCTTCCCCCTCCAGGTGTGTCTCCTGGCTGGGGCCCAGCAGATGCCACGGATGCCACGGAGAGACTTCCGTGGCTTCTCCGGGCCCTGCTCTCAGGAGAGGGAGGGGGGATCTGGCCCGCTCCAGGCAGGAAAACAAACTGTGCCTTGCTTTTTATTTTTCAAGACTCAGAGTTTGACGGGGCTGGCGTGGGCGGGCTGGGTGCCTGGGGAGGAGAACCGGAGCCCAGAGTCTGACTTCCCTCACAGACCACACGGCAGCCCGGGCCAGGGTGCCTGCCTTTGAAAACCAGCCGTGTGCAACCTGAGCTCTAGGATGTCTGCAGACAGCTTGGCATTGGGAGCCCCGCCCTGTACCACCCAACCCACCGGTTCACTGGCTGGGGGGCGGGGAGGGGCAAACGAGCCAGTTCCCACCCATCTGCTTCTGCCAGGGCCCTGGGCTGGGACACGGGGCATCTGGGAGGGCAGGAAGCAGGAGAGGCCACGCTTGGCAGGGGTCTAAAGGGGCCCCTATGGGACAGAGAGGAGAAGAACGTACATGGCTTCTGTCCCCTGCTTGCTTTAAAAACTATGGTCGGCATTCAATGTTATATTAGGTTCAGGTGTACGCCACAGTGACTCAACATTTATGTGCCTTAGGATGTGATCACCACACCAGGTCCAGGAACCACGTGTCACCGTGCAAAGTCATCGGATGTTACTGACCATATCCCCCCTCACCTTTTCCACCCAACCCCCATCCCCACCCCAAACTCCACCCCCACCATCAGTTTGTTGCTTCTATGAGTCTGTTTTTGTTTTGTTAGTTCATTTTTGATTTTTTAAAAAAAATTCCACACACAAGTGAAATCATATGGTATTTGTCTTCCTCTGCCTGACTTGTTTCATGCAGCGGAATGCCCTCTGGGTCCACCCCCGCTGTTGGGAATTGTGGGGTCTTGTTCTTGTTTATTGGTGATATCCTGTTGTATACATCTCCTTATTCCATTCAGCTGCCCCCTTCTTCCCAAGCTCTGAACGCAGGGGCAAGAGGTGGGGCTGGAAGACTCAGGAAGGAGAGTCAGGACACATGCCCCAGAGCAAATCAATCTCCGTGCCTCAGTTTCCTCATCCGTTAAGCGGGTCCAGTACGTGCCAGTACCAGATAGCCTCATTGGGAGGATTTAGAACACATTTGATGAGCCAGTGTCTGGCACACGTGAGCATGTAACCAATGGCGCCTACTGTTAAAGTTACTTTTATGTCCCAGAAGGAAGAGTGATGGCATCACCAGGTGGGTGGCTCTTTGAGCCACCAGCGCCCCCTTCTGACTTTACTCAGCAACTGCAAACCCCTGAGTCCCGGCTGTATTTGAGTTCCTGCACCAGTGCTTGCTAACCGTGCAACCTCTGACGCCTCAATTTCCTGATCCGTACCCAGGGTAAACCAGGAAGAGCCACCCCATGGGCTCGGCCCAGTGTGGACACAGGGACCCGCAGCGCCAGCTCTGCCCCCGCAGCCTGTCCAAGGGTGAGCAGTTACCTGAAGCCGTCCTTGTGGCTCTCGCTCAGGTGGCAGGTGCCTCCGTGCTGACAGGGGTTCTGGACGCAGGTGTTGATGGGCGTGGCGCAGTCTTTGCCCTGCGGGGAAGGGGGAGAAGCACCCGGTCAGGGAGGCTCTCGGGGGCTGCCGTGACCCAGGAGACCCCTGGGAGTTCCCAGCATCCTCTGGGATGGGGTTGGGGAGATGGCAGGGCCGGGGACACACGTGGGGTGACGTGGACAAAGCCACAGGGAGCCCTTGCTGCTGGGGGCTCCCTAGTGAGCAGGGGAGGGTTAGGGAGCCTGGGTCCCCAGAATTCACAACATTCTCTCTCTTCTCTTCTAAACCCCAGGGCGAGAGCATGGGCTTTGGATGTAGAACCACCTGGATTCACATCGCAGCTTCGTCTCTTCCTGCTTGGCTGACCTTGACCTTGCCGAAGCCTTTTAACCTCTATAAAGCCTAGCTCATACAGTTGCTATGAGACTTAAAACCAGACCTCTCTTATAAGGAAGTACTCAACGTTGCATTGACACATCTGGCGCACAGTAGGCATTCTATGCATCCTAGGAGGTGCTGTCATGCTTAGCGTCACTGAGGCTTGAACACAGTCCACACGTAGGACGTGGCCGGCAGGCCTTGTCCCCATCACAGAAAGTGACACCCGCTGAGCTCGTCACCGACTGGCCCGGACGTGGGCCCAGGTGCTGGTATTTCCACTCAAGTTCTGCGGGTGATTCCCATGTGCAGCCTGGGACCCTGGGACAGGGTTCTGGGTGTGTGTGTGTGGGGGTCCTTTGGCACAGGCGCCTCTGGAGGGGACGCCTGAGCTGAAAGGAGCCACCTGGCCGCAGAAGGGACAGCGGGTCACAGGCCTGGGGAAGGGGCCAGGCAGGGCTGCCCGCGGCTGGGCCCCGGGCTCCAGCTTCTCCCCTGGGCCCCATGGGCCAGGGCTGCACCCCAGGCTTGGCAAACAGTCCCTCGGAGGCCCTGTGGGGCCTGGGGAGGTGCCCGCTGTGTCGGTTCCTGGGCTGTGGGCACCGCGGCAGGCAGGGTGACCACGGAGCCCTCCCACTGCCACGCCACCTGCCCACCGTCTGCCTGGAAATCCTCTTCCCTCTCCGACTGCCGCCAGGGCCTGGAAGAGTGGCCTGGGCTTCCTGCCTGGCCCCCGCTGCCAGCCGGGCACAGGACTGAGGTGGCTCACCGGCCTCCACTGTTACTGTTGCTGTTGCTGCAGCCGGAGCCTCAGGCCCGTCCCAGCAGCCCGGGCTGCCTGCTTCCCTTCCTGTCCCACACACACGTTTAAAGGGCCAGGCAGGGTTTCCCGAAGGGGCGGCGAATGCAGTTGCCACGGATCTGGTTTATCCCAAGTCACAGCGCCTGGGGGCGCTCTCGGGCATCAGCGTGGCAATCCCCACTTCCCACGGGCTCACGGAGCACGTGTCCACGCCAGGCCTCAGGCTAAGTGCGTGGTCTTCACCATCGCATATGATGCTCACAGCAGCTTTTGGGCCTGGTTGGACAACGAGTACCCCACTTTTGCAGACAGGGAAGCTGACGTGGAAAGTGCGATGACAGGGCGAGATGGCAGCCAGCGGACCAGGTGGCAGCTGAACCCCGGCCTCAGTCCAGAGCCATCCGGGCCCCCGTGCCGGCCACTCATCCCTCAGACACGGCTGTCGAGGGAGACGGAGCTGGCCTGGGGGCACACCTACTACGTGCCTTGAGGAAAGGAGGGTTGTCTGGGCCTTGCTCTCACCACCTGTGACAGGGATCACACTACCTCCCTGCAGGGTGGACGGCGATGGGCAGCCACCACCACGTGAGGCACCTGGAGAGGCGGGCAGCTCCGCAAACAGCCCTTCAGTGAGGAGGGGGCTTCCCAGGTGCGGATTGTTCAGAAGTGTGTGTGTGTGTGTGTGTGTGTGTGTGTGAGAGTGTGTGTGAGTGTATGTGTGTGTGTGAGTGAGTGAGTGTGTGTGTGTGTGTAAATAGCCATTCAGTGAGGAGGGGGCTTCTCAGGTGCTGATTGCTCAGAAGTGTGTGTGTGTGAGAGTGTGAGAGTGTGTGTGAGTGTATGTGTGTGTGTGAGTGAGTGTGTGTGTGTGTGTGTGTGTAAATAGCCATTCAGTGAGGAGGGGGCTTCTCAGGTGCTGATTGCTCAGAAGTGTGAGTGTGAATATGTGAGTGTGTGAGTGTGTGTGTGTGTGTGTGTGTGTGTGTAAACAGCCATTCAGTGAGGAGGGCTTCTCAGGTGCTGATTGTTCAGAAGTGTGTGAGTGTGAGTGTGTGTGTGTGTGTTGAACAAATGAGGCATGAAGGGCAAGATGGGACCCCCCTTCCCCCAGCCCTTGCCTGGACCAGCCTCTCTGCTCTGGGCACTTTCAGGTACCAGGGGCTCCAGGGGGAACCCTCCCTGGGAACCCTTCCTGCTGAGCACAGGGATCCAGGGGGCAGAGCTGGCACTGACAACACGGCCACTCAGCCCGCAGGCGGGGTTCCTGTCACCCACGTCCTCGAGGAATAACCCCCGTGCTCGGTGCTTGGCTAATTAGCCCGACTCAACTTTCTTCAGCCTCGCTGTGCTCACACCCACCGGCTCCGTGGTGCTCCCCGCCTCCCGCCCCCACCCGAGTGTGAGCCTGTGAAGGACAGGGCCGGGGGTGCGGTTTCCTCTGAAGGAGGGGGGACAGCCACCCCACTGGAAACGCTGCCTGAGAGGGGCCAGGAGGGCCGCCCTGAGACCCTGCAGCAACCTCGGGCCTGACCCGGGTCTGCTAAGCCAGGACCTGCA
The DNA here is from genome assembly GCA_963924515.1 of Vespertilio murinus. Classification (NCBI taxonomy): domain Eukaryota; kingdom Metazoa; phylum Chordata; class Mammalia; order Chiroptera; family Vespertilionidae; genus Vespertilio; species Vespertilio murinus. Next base: position 7,072,609 of record OZ004708.1, on the reverse strand, counting down.
CGTTACTCAGCTCCCGCTGACACACATTTTATTTCTCCGCCCTTGCTGGCTGCCCTGAACCTGTTGGGTGGCGTGGAGGCCCTAAGCCCGTGGTCGGCAAACTGTGGCTCCTGAGCCACATGTGGCTCTTTGGCCCTTTGAGTGTGGCTCTTCCACAAAATACCATGGCCTGGGCGCGTCTATTTTGAAGAAGTGGCGTTAGAAGAAGTTTTAAAAATTTGGCTCTCAAAAGAAATTTCAATCGTTGTCCTGTTGATATTTGGCTCTGCTGACTCATGAGTTTGCCGACCATTGCCCTAGGCCTTTTAGCCCCCACCCTGTGTCCTCAACTGGGCTGGGACTTTCGGGTCTGGGCGTACCGAGGGCAGAGCTGGGGTGGGGGTGGGGTCCGGAAATCCCCGAGGAAGGGAAGCCGGGAGAGTGGGTTTAAGGGATGCCTCTCCCCGGGAGTCTCTCTGACTTCCTCTCCCCACGTCTAACCGAGGCAGTGCCACATTTCCTCCCTGTCTCCGTGGCTGTCCAGACCCCGGGGGTCCCGGTGGCTGGCACCAGCAGAACAGGCGTGTTACCAGCAAATGCCGCTTTGGGGCGCCCTGTGACACGGAGCCACCCCGGCTTCCCCGGAGGAGGCGCAGGCCCCGCTGGGGCGGAGGCCGGGGGTGGGGCGGGCGTGCCTACCTTGTAGCCGTAGGGGCAGGCGCAGCGGTACAGCTCCACGGGGTCCTGGCTGCACGTGCCGTTGTTCCGGCACGGGCTGGAGAGGCAGGCGTTGCACTTGGCCGCAAGGCTGATGTCCACTGGCCCTGGACAGCAGAGCCGAGGGGCGTGGGTGGCGGGCCCCTGGTCCCCGTGGCCCTCCTGCCCACACACCCCACCAGCCAGAGCCCCATCAGCCCGGCCGGTCCGGGGACGGGGGATCACAGCGGGCCCTCCTTCGGGAGCACTGCTGCAGCCAAACCCGTTACTGTCATCAGCCTGCTCCCGTGTGGGTGCTCTTCTGCAACCCGGAAACCCATGCGCATCTCTTTTGTTTTGTTCTGGAAGCTCCCAGCCCAGGCTTCATTGGGGCCTGCCCTCCTCCGCCCCAAACACACCCCCCACCCGCAACCCCCACGAATGGTCAGTGCCGGGCTATGGAGGTCACAGGCAGGCCAAGGAGGAGACACAGCGGGGAGGACACGGCCACGGCCCGGACAAGGGCGGCCGGGCGCGGGACGCTGCCCCCACGACGCTGCCACGCGTCCTGCTCTCGGGCTGTGAGGGCCGCAGGGAGGGACGTGGTCCCCGCAGAGCTGGGCTGTCGCCAGCTCGGACAGTAGCCGCCGGTGAACAGGCCCCGCTCCATGTTAGGGCTTTCAATGAACCCAAGACAACGGCCATCCCGTTGGAGATGGGTTTAAGGGATGGTTGGTTTCATTTTTAAAAATGAGGCTGATTCTAGTGTGTACCCCACAAAGGTTCTGAGGAAGTAAGTTAATTAATACATGGAGAGTGAAAATGGAATGAAACCACACATGAAAAAATGCTTACTAGTGGGCATAAATGGTGATGGCGAGGAAAGAAAAAGAAAAAGAGAAAGGGCTTAAATAATGCCGCCCTCACAGTAAGACCCAGTGGTGGTTTGCTATGACGACGCAGGCGGCCTAAGCCACAAATTGCTGGGGAAATGCGTGTGCTTTAGGGACGCTGGACGGCAGATGCAGGCGGAAGGATTCCCCCGCTAAGCGGAGGGTGGAGGAGGCAGGGCAGTGGCTGCAGGCACCCCACCTGCTCAGGGCCAGCTGGGGCAGGCTGCTGGGGCAGAGCGAGCCCCAGAGCGGGAGGCCGGCTGGAGGGGAGGCGTCAGCACCTACCTTTGCACTGGAACCGGTGGGTGGGGGTGGTGAGCAGCAGCCTGTCGGCCATGGGCTCGGGGCTGCTGCAGCGGGCGATGCCGGGCTCCTTGTAGCCCGCCTTCACCCACTCCGACAGCCAGCGCAGGCTGCAGTCGCAGTGCAGCGGGTTGGTGCCCAGCGCCCTGGGGGCAGAGCAGGAGGTCAGGGCCCCAGGCTCCATGCCCTTGGCCCTCTGGGGGAGCAGCGTCTTGGGGCTCTGGCTAGATTGGGCGTGTCTGGCATGAAGACCAGTGGCTCCTGACTGTACCTCCAGCCCCTGGAGATGCTTCAACCCCGCCCAGCCCCTCCGCCTCTGAGGCTTTGTTCTCCGCTCGACCTCAACGACCTCAATCCCAGAGCAGCCAGAAACTTCCAGGCCTCTCATCGCATTATCGCTCCCCTGCCCGGTCCACTGGAGGGCGCTCTCTGCAGAGGAGGTTTGATGCCCAGCCCTCAACATGGCACCTTGGGACGCTGAGGATTTTGGGCTGAAGGCGCTTGAGAACCGGCAGATGCAGCAAGGGCTCTCTGACAGCCCCCTTTCTGCCTGCAAGCGGGTCACGTTCCCCGAGAAGGTGCCCTCGCTGCACCAGGAGGACTCCGAGCACCAGAGACTGGGAGTCTCTGAACGTGCAGGCCGACTGCAACAACCCGCTCTTCCGCCAGTTTCCCCATACGTTTCCCAGCCACGGCCCCTGAGTGCGCGGCCCTCCCCCAAGCCCCTCTGTCCTGCGGCCCCCCACAATTTCTCCTTCTCTGTGTGGGAAGGAAGGGGTGTACGTTTGGGCCCGCTGGCTTGTTCGGGCCTTCGTTTTCCTCTGGCAGCCTCCCATGTACATGTTCCGTGGGAGTGGGTGCACGCTGGGGAGAAGGGGGACTCACAGGTGGGACAGGGCCGGCAGGTCGTTGAAGGAGCCTTCGGGGACGCTGGAGATGTCGTTGCCGTGCAGGGTCCTGCAGCAGAGCAGAGGCAGGAGGTTAGCACTGGGGTCGGGCCTGACCCCGGGCCCTCGGTGACCAGGCTGGCCCAGGCCCCTCCGTCCCTCCGGGGCCCCACTGCTGGCTGCAGGAGGCACCGCGCCCACGCCCCGCTCAGCAGCCGGGACTTCGGGCGGGGGGGGGGGGGAGAGGGTTTGGGAAGGAAGAGGAAGGAGGGCTGAACTGCACAGGCCTGGGGTGGGGCCAGTCCCTTTGGCTGTGGAATGCTGGGTAAGTGGCTTTACATCCGGGGCCTCCATTTGTGCACCCCCAAACATGGAGAGCTAGCGCCCTATCGGAGGCCTAGCATTTCAGAGGTGATGGGAAGAGCTGTGGATGAGGCCTTGCGTTCTGCATCCAGGCTGCTGCCATTCCAACCCTGATTCTGCCCCGAGCTGGCCGTGTGCCCGTGGGAGAGTTACCACCCTCGCCGGGCCTCAGTTTCCTGTTGTAAACTGGGAATGAAAATAAAAAGGTCTGCCCCAGCCAAAACCGGTTTGGTTCAGTGGATAGAGCGTTGGCCTGAAGGGTCCCGGATTCGATTCCGGTCAAGGGCATGTACCTTGGTTGTGGGCACATCCCCGGTAGGAGGCAGCTGATCGATGATTCTCTCTCATCGATGTTTCTAACTCTCTGTCCCTCTCTCTTCCTCTCTGTGAAAAACCAATAATAAAAAAAAAGATTTGCCCCAGAAGGTGGTGGTGGGTGCATTAACCCACCATTTCCTAAGCGCTAAAGGATGGACCTGTATCTGTGACAGGGTTTTGAACAATGTCTGGTTCAGATCCAGAAACCGGTTCCCCTTTGAGTCACTCTGGGAGACTCACGGGGAGTGAGGAGGGCTATGGTCCCAGCTCAGGTGACAAGACGGTGGGCACGCGGCTCCGGTGGAAACCGCCCCGGAGCCTCACGCTCGCCTTAATGGAAAAGGGGGGCCTGGCCCTTGTGCACAGGCCTCGAGCGCATTTCCTAACGGCGTGTCCCAGCGGCCGGCAGCCTCCCTCCCCCGCAGGGTGGGGGCCAGGAGCTCCTCCCCGCGGCAGAGCACTGGCACAGACTGAGCTCCGAGTAAGAGCCGGGAGGACAGGTTCAGGGGGAAAATGGAGTGAATAGGGCTTCACAGCTCAAGTACCAACGCGAGCAGATCCACAATCCTCGGATTACCCCTCCACTGAAGGACCAGCCATCAGCTGCACACCCCGGCCCCCGGCTGGCGGCTCCCCTCGGCCTGGCCTGTGAGAGGCGAGGCGGGTGAAACCGCAGACTCGCAGAGGCGGCGTCAGGGACGCCGGGCACAGGCCCCTGTGCCGAGAAGGGGGCCGTGGTGAGACGAAGGGGAGACCGGCGCGATCGGGGCAAGGGACAGGCCCGCACTCGGGAATCTGCTCTTTTGTTTCCCTGATAGCTGATGGGAGCCTGCCCCGGTCTCTGGCAGAAACAGACGTGCACTCGATCATCCTTAATACAGAACAGAGGCTCTCAGACCCCCGGGCGGGGGAGCTAATTGCAGGCAGGCCTCTGAGCCTCTTCCCAGAGCTGGCTCAGGGGGGCGGGGGGCGCTTCTAACAGGCTTCTGGGTGACACTGGCACGTCGAGCTGGTGTGGGGTGTCATCCATCACCCTAAGCACCCGCTGCCCCTCCGGGGACGCGGGGCAGAGGGCGCAGGTGGCTTCCTGCCCCCCGTGCTCCCGGGTAAGGAGGGGCTGGCAGCACTCACGTCCTAGCCCTTGCGTCCGTCTCAGTCACGTTCAACCTCTACTTCACGTGGCTGTTTATGAGTCACGCGGCCCCTGCCTGCCATTCGGGGCCTCAGGGCTGCCTGCTGGTTGGCAAAGGCCCCCAGCCCGCTGCTAATCATTTCCGATCGAGGCCTGGGCTCCCAGAGAGGCACGTAGCCCCGGTTTAAAACAGCAAGTGACCCAAAGGCAGGCAGCGCTGGGCCTCCTGCGAGTCATGCTCCCGTTTATTCTGAGCTCTCCACACACCGCCCAGCAAGGGGCTGTGACAGCCGTGGGCAAACTACGGCCCGCGGGCTGGATCCGGCCCGTTCGGCTGTTCTCTCCGGCCCGCGGAGCCGAAAGAGCGGAGGGTTCTCTTGCTCTCCCCTCCGCTCCTTCACCAGCAGCCCAAGATGAGAGCGCCAGCACGGTCAGGTTGCTTTTGTTCCAGCCCTCCGGTCCAGTTTAAGAACCCATTGTGGCCCTCGAGTCAAAAAGTTTGCCCACCCCTGGCGCTGTGATCTACACCTCGCCGCAGGTTCCCGCCCCGGGTTTGGTTCCCAGAGAGGGGCTCCTGCCCGTCTGAGCATCTCCCACGGGAGGCCAGGGAGCCGACAACTGTGCCCCCCACCCCCCTACTCCGTCCTGCTCCAGGGACTGCACTGGGGCTAAAAAAACCGGGATGATGGATGAAGGTCCACTCCCCGCCTCAGGCACACGCCACGTTGGCCCGCCTGGGCTAACGGATTCCAGGTGGCTCCTCGGCCAGCGGGGGCTGGAGCGACAGCCCGGACCACACGCACGCCAGGCACGTGGCTTGGTGTGGGGCACGGGCCAGGGAACACACAGGTCCCCGGAGAAGAGCGGGAATGTTCATGAGAATGGGCTCCTCTGACTTTCTTCAGACGAGGAGGGTGGTAGGAGAAACATGTTTTCACACCATGTTTTGTATTCAGGGCTCCTGGGCCAACCTCCTGCCACGTTCTCTGAAATGTATTCATGTCCACCTGCCAACACACACACACACACACACACACACACACACACACACAGTTTAACACACCCACACATGTATACACACACACACATATACACACGTACACACATGCACGCACACGCCTATATACACAGGACACACACATGTACACACATGCATACACAGTTTACATACACATCCACACATGTACACACGTACACACACATACACACACTCACATATATACACACATGTACAAACACACACACACACACACGCTGCCTCTCCCCTCCTGCCTCCCAGAGCACTTTCTGGCCTTTGTCCATGGCTGAATCTTGAGGCTCCTTCTCCTGCCCTTCCCCAAACGGCCAGCATCCCTGGGTCACTGGTCATTTCTGGATTTTAATCAAAATAATGAAACCCTTGAAAAATGAAAAAAAAACCTTACAAATGCTTAAAAGCAGTTGCATGTATTGCAATTCCTGATAAAAAACAACAACAATCCTGTCTTTTTGTCCCCACACTCTCAATTGTAAACACGTTACCGTCTTCATTCATCTCTGCGTCACCTTCCTTTATTGCAGAAGTGACGAGGCTGCCGTGAGCCCTCCCTGAGCTTGTTCCCATGTCTCCGTCCCCGAGAGACCTCTGAGCTGGCCGCATGCCCAGTTGTAGCTGTGACGTGTGTGCGGATCAGGGTTACGTCTCCCCCGCACCGCCCGGCGTTGTCACCTCCTGTAGGAACGGTCCCCATCGGCTGGCCGTGCCATGCTTTCCTCCCCCGCTTCCCCAGGGCAGCACGCGGGGGCAATATTTAAAATTTAGGCTAAAATTAACGGGCAGCCGGGATATTAATGCACAGAGCCTTTCCCGCACGCTGGCTTAGGCTGCGGCAGAAATTCCTCCACGGGCACTTACTGGGGAAAAGGACACAAATACCGTGAAAGAAAAGTAGCCCGTGGACATTTTTATGTTCCGGGAATCGGCTCTTAGGCGGCAGCGACTGCTCCCCACTGAGGGGGCGGTTGCACCCGGGGCCTCTAAGACCCAGTTCTACCCACAGGCTGCCACGCTTCTGGAATCACGGCGCTCAAGCCCTCGTCGCCCTAAATTCAAAAAGCAGGCCCCGCGGGCGGCGCGGGGGGAGTGCACCCCCGGTGAGCGGACGGCTGGGGTGGGCCTGGGGCAGGGGTGGGGGTGGGGGAGAAAACAGGGTGCCGTTCACCCCACCACCTGGCAGACCGTGTCTCCGTCCCCGGAGACAGACGCACAGGCAAGCATTCATTCTCCCTCTCCCTCTTCCGTGTTGCGTTACACCTCCCCCTCGCCCCCCCCCCCCCCCCCCCCGAACTGCTGTAACCATGAACGTGTGCACAGGGATCCCATTAAAATGGGGAGAGCGCCCCCTGGCAGCAAACCCATGCGCAGCGCTGGGAGGCTGGGTGGGAGAAAACAGGCTGAGATGGAGGGGAGATGGTGGGAGGTGTGTGTGGGGGGCAGGCCCAGCCTCAGCCCCCGGCTGACGAGGTGAGCCCACGTCCTGCGTGCTCGACGGGAAGGGGGGACCGGCCCTGCTGATGTTTCCCTCTCCGAGCCCCCGAGAAGGGGGGTAATAAACAAGTGACGATGACAGATGGCACCCTGTCGGCGCGGGCCCTCCTCTGCCCCAGAGAACCGGTGTTTAATAACGGCGCGGGTGACACATGGCGGAGGTGTCACTGACCCCGGCGTTTCGTGGGCCTCGATAGATCGCATCGGCCTGGAGGCTCCGGAACGGACCGGCTCACTGGGTGCTGTGTGCTGACTGCCCCCGGATGCTGGAAGGGCCCCTGGGCTCTGGGAGGCTGGGTCCTGCGGCCCTCTGGCTGCTGGGCCTTAGGCCGGTGACGTCACCAAGCCGGGCCTCAGTTTCCCCATCATGCAAACTGTTGCAAAAGGCTCCATAGGGCAACGGCATGAAAAGCCCATGAAATAGGGTTATCACCATCACAGTAATCATGGGCCAGAGGGTCAGAAGTGGGTAAGGTTGGGGCCGACTGTCTGGCTTCTCTGCTCTCCTGGGCATCGTTCCAAGGAGCCTCTTTGTGCCAGAAGGAAGGCCCCGGAATCAAGGGTCACCAGGCCTCGGTGGCGGTGCCGGGAGGTGCTTTTGCAAGTGCTGATGTGGGAACAGTAATAATAAATGGACATTTATAAGGTGTTTCCCGCGGGCCGGAGCGGTGCTAAGTGCTTCAGAGACAGTATCTGACTTAATCCTCATAAGGACTGTGAGGCAGCTAGCATTGCGCTCTGATTTTGTGGACGGGAAGACTTGCAGCAGGAGGGGGGTGGGGGGAGGCAGAGCTGTGCTTGGGAAGAGGTGACCCCGGCTGTCTCAGTGGGCTGGCTGTCCCTGTGCCAGGCAGGTGTCGTATGGTGAGGAGGGGATGGTGGGGGGCAGGGAGAGGGCCAGAGGGGAGGAAGCGCCAGGCAGGAATGCAGCGGCGAGCCCTGGGATGGCCAAGCCTCTCCATTTCCCCAGGGCTTGTATGAGAAACCTCCTGATGCTTAAATGGGGGCCACTTCTTGACACCGTCGGTAGAGAAGAGACCCTAAGAGCAGACTGCCCAACTGCTGACTGACAGCTGTGGGCGAGCCGGGCCCTGCGCTCCCAGCTTGCTGGTCCCGGTTTCCCTGTGGAGGGCCAGGGTGTTGGCCTCGCCCCTCTGAAGCCGGAGGGACCAACGGCGAAACAGAGACCCTCAAATCAGCGGCTCCATGCCTCGTACCCGTGCTGTTACCGCAGCTCCTACACCTTGCGGGAAGGCGCCCCGGGTCCCATTTACAGGTAAAGAGGTAGGGACTCAGAGCTTGGCGGCTCTCCCAAGGTGCCCCATGGGGTCGTGGTCTGGAACTGGGAAAGGCCAATGTCCTTCCTCCCATCCAGCCAGCGAGGGTGCTGCGGGAGGTCTCGGTGGGGCAGTGGGCGGCCCGGGACCACAGACAGCGCAGCGCGGCGGGGAAGGAGCGCTCCGCACTGCCCCTGCCACCCAGCGCAGGACACCCCGTACTCACAGCACTCGCAGGGACCGCAGCCCGTGGAAGGCGTGGACGGGGATGCAGCGCAGCCGGTTGTAGCTCAGGATCCTACGGAAAAGGACACAGTGCCTGTTGGTCTTCCCGTCTCAGCGGCTCTGCTCACAGGTTCTCTGCCCACCTGGGATCTTCCCCACTTGAATGCACTGGCAAGAGCAGCTTAACAACGAGAGAGCCATCCCCTGCCACGGAGGGTCACTACTCCCCCATGGAGGGCCATCCCCCACCACGGAGGGTCACCCCCACTACGGAGGGTCACCCCCCACCACGGAGAGTCACCCCCCACCATGGAGGGTCACTACTCCCCCTTGGAGGGCCATCCCCCACCACGGAGGGTCACCCCCTCCACGGAGGCCTTCTCCCACTACTCCAGTGAGCTCACTGGCTGTCCGTGCCTGGTTCCTTCTGGTTCCCTCTGGGTCCCGTGCGGGCTGCCTGCCCAGCCAGCGCTGCCAGCACCGCCTCTACTGCGGCATGGCGCGTGTTCTGGTGTGCAGAGCTCACGGGCAACGAATGGCCTGAGCAGAGTGTAGCCGTCCCTGGGAGGAACCCCAGGCAGCACAGAAGGAGCCCCAGAGGCCTTCTCAGGCCGGGGCCCGGCCCTGACTAACGGCCAGGCAGGCTCTGCTCTTCCGAGGGCCGGGCCCGCTGGGCAGGGCAGCCCCAGGCTGGGGCCCCGGAGCACAGGATGGCCTGAGGGGTGGGCGAAGGATGGCCGGCCGGCCTGTACTCACAGGGTGGAGAGGTGCGACATGTTGCTGAAGGTGTAGTTGGTCAGCACGCCTATGCTGTTGTTGCTCAGGTCACTGGGAGAAGGCAAACAGAAGGGCCAGAGTTACTGTCAGTTGCCTCTGAGGGAGCCATTCCCAGATTGCACACATGCCTGCCATCCATCCATCCATCCATCCATCCATAAATCCGCCACCTATCACCCACTCACATCTTTACCTACCTACCCAGTCATCCAAACGTTCATATTTTATTCACTCTTTATCCAATCATTCAAGCAATTGCTGTCCGTCCATCCATCCATCCATCCATCCATCCATTTAGCTATTCAATCATTCCATTCCATGTCTCTCCGTGCATTTCATTCTACCAGCACCCATAATACCTAAGACGACACTCTCCCCCGATTCTAGCACATTCCTCCCACCAGCTCCTCCTCTCACTGCCCCTCTGCTCTCCCTCTCATTCGGCGCTCACTTATTTCCCTCATCAGATTCTCTCTTGGGGGATGAGGTGGGGGTGGGGGCGGCGTCTAGTCTGCCGATTACAACCTCTCACTTCTCCTCAGGGACAAATGCCCAGGCAGTGGTTTCCGCAGCGGCTGCACGTGGGGATCCCCCGGGGAGCGTCTCCGCCCTCTGAGGCCGGGCTCCACGCCCGCAGAGTCTGGTTTGATTGGTCAAGCGTGGGCCTGAGCGTCAGTATTTAAAAAAGCAAGCACGCTACTCAGGCGATCGGCTGATGCTGGGGACCACTGCTCTGGGGGGAAGGGTCTCGAGAGCGAGGTTCTCAATGGGGGACACGTCCCCCGTGACATCTGACAATGTTTGGAGACACTTGTGTCCCTTCCAAGGGGGAGGGGGCTGTTGGCCTCTAGGCCAGAGGCAGGGATGCCACACGGACCACAAGGGCCCCACAGCAGGGATGACGGCCGCTAACGTCTCAAGGGCCGAGGCTGGGAAGCCCTCTCTGAGACTGGTTTCGGGCTCAGCTGGGGAGCCAGGCTGGACAAGGGGGCAGGCGCTTCCTTCCGCCTCTCTTCAAGGCCCGTTTCCCACAGGGACACTTTTCTCTCTGACAGAACTCTCTCTTCCCCTGTGGACGACGAGACCAGCTGGCTCCCTGGGCCACACCCGTGCCCGCAGCCGGCTCCTCGTTGGAGGGTTTTCCTGGGTCTCCGCAGACAGAGAGCCAGTGGCAGCTGCCGCCTGAAGGGACGCAATTAGAACCTTCTTCTACTTAGGGTGTTTCCCGGGCAACCAAAGGGGGAGGAGGAGGAAGAAATGCCATCCATGCTTCTGGCAGCTCCAAGTGCACCACAGCTGGCGGGGAACGGGGGACGGGGGGATCTCAGGGATTTAACGGGGACCCCAAGCCGAGGAGGCAGGTGATGCGATGGTCGCCGGGTGTTTCTGCACATGGTTCTCACTGGGGCCCTCGGGCTGGCCCACCCTGGCGGCTGTCTGTCTGTCCCTGGGGCTGTCTGTCTGTCCCTGGTGGCTGTCTGTCTGTCCCTGCCGGCTGTCTGTTTGTCCCTGCCGGCTGTCTGTCCCTGCCCCACATGGGGGAAGGCAGGTGGCCAGGCGAAGCGGGCTCTTACATAAGGGTCAGGTGCCGGAGGGCGGACAGCTCCCTGGGCACGGCCGTGAGGTGGTTTCCTTCCAGGTACCTGGGAGAGGAGCACAGTGTCAGGGAGGGGCCGTGGGCACCCACGTCGCCGTGTCCCCAGAGGCGCCGTGGGCCCTGGCTGCCAGACTGGGGGCCCCCGGCTTCCGCTCTCAGAGCTCCGCCACCCCTTCTTCGAGGCATACACGCTTGTCATTTAACATTGGTCTGTGTGATTATCCACCAGTGACCTCTCCCCCGCGGACTGCAGCATGATGGTCACCGCCCCCCGCCCCCGAGAGTCATCCCCCACCATGGAGGGTTACCCACCCCGGAAAGTCATGTCCCACCACGGAGGGTCACCCACCCGGAGAGTCATCCCCCACCATGGAGGGTCACCCCCACCAGGCTCCCCAAGGGCGGGCTCTGGTCTAAGATCGTCCGGCGCAGTCTCCCCAAGGCCGTGTGCAGAGCGGCACACAGCAGGTGCTGACAACCCCCACCGTGCACCAGCCCTCACCACACCCTTACACCGCGGGGGCGCACAGCTGAGGAAACAGGGGCGCAGAGATGTTGGAACACTTGCCCAAGGCTGCACAGCACGCGAGTGGCTTATTGCACGCTTACCACAGTCCTGTGTGGCCTCCCCCCTCCCTTCCACTCTCTCAAAAAACCGATGGGAAAAATACCCTCGGTTGAGAAAAAAATAAAAATAAAAAAATGCTGTGTCAGCCCCAGCAGGAGTGCAGGCCTGTCTTGCGTGAAGATCCACACAGACCTCTGAAGGATGTTCCTTGTTCTGTTAGAGCTTTGTGGTGCTGACAGGTGTGGCCCCCCCCCCCCCCCCCCGCCCCCACCTCCTGGATCTGCTGGTTGCGGAATGAGAGGGAGGGCAGGATTTCTCCTGGGGCCCAGGCTGACAGCACAGGCAGCTGAGGCTCACATCCTGGCCGCACTAGCTAATAGCTCTGTGACCTTGGGCAAGCTGCTTAGCCTCTCTGAGCTGGTGTTTCCTCACCTATCACGTGGGGCTTATAAGCGTCAGCACCCTGGAGTGATTATGAAGGTTACGTCGGAGTCTCCGAGGAGAGCGCTTGGAGCAGCTTGGCCCGCTAGTGCTCAATGCACTCTGAACGTAACATATACACGGAGGCGCACACACATCCCCACCCGACGATGCACGTGACCGTGGGAAGGCAGACAACCGGCCCTGCTGACCCGTCTCTGTGCTTCCAGACTCACGTCCCCAAAGCCAGAGTCAGACCACGCCCACTCCCTGCCCAAGCTTCTGCCTTGGCTCCTGCGCCCCGGGGATGGAGAGCCAGCCCTCATGGCGGCCGACAAGAACGCACACGTCTCTTCAAGCCTCCAGCACACACCGCCTCCCTCCCGCTCTACTGGCTCCGTCTCACGGCCCCTGGCTTCTTGACCTTAAGGTCTTACCACCCTGTGGTCTTCATGAGGCCTATTCTTTGTACTCCTTCCCCCTTTCGTTTCCTGGGAAGCGCTGCTCTACTTCCTCTCGGAAATGCCCGGTTCATGGGTTCGTATTGTCCTTCTCCCCTAGTCCACGTTTCTGAGATCAGGAGTCTCATCAGTCCCGTGGACTGCTGTCCTCCCAGCTTCCGTGACAGATCTGGTCCAATAAGCTAATAAACACTTGACGGGGTGAAAGGGGCTCCCTCAGCCCCTCCCCTGTCCCCCAGATAGTCATGGCACTCGAAGCGTCCTTGACTGAAGCCATCTGCTCAGGGCTTTTTTTTTTTTTTTTTTAATATTTTATTGATTTCTTACAGAGAGGAAGAGAGAGGGATAGAGAGTTAGAAACATCGACCAGCTGCCTCTTGCACACCTCCTATTGGGGATGTGCCCGCAACCAAGGTACGTGCCCTTGACCGGAATCGAACCCGGGACCTTTCAGTCCGCAGGCCGACGCTCTATCCATTGAGCCAAACCGGTTTTGGCTGCTCAGGGCTTTTAAGAGCCTGTGCCAGGGCCCTAAGTGCCAGAGCCAGCCTGCTCTCGGAAGATGTGGTCAGGGCCCTCCAGCTGGCTGCAGGGGTTCTGCGCCCCTCCCTGGCCAGGGGAAGGCAGGGAGGCAGTCGGCGATGGGCAGCTGTCTGGAAGTGCTCTGGGCGCCCGGCCAGGGCTGGGGCCCAGAGGGCACTGCTGGGGAGGGTGGACCCAGCGGCAGGAAGGGCCCAGCCAGGACCACTGAGCAGGGCCCACGGCATCGTGGCAGGGGCGCTGGGTTTGCCTCCTCCCTGCGTTGGCAAGGAGACCTGTGGCTGTCTGGTGCAAATCCCCACCAAGCTGGGCCACCGCGCAGAGCGCACGGGCCCCGGCCTAGGCCAGGGGGGAGGAAGAGTCAAGTGGCTCGAGGATGAGCATGGGGGTCAGGTGCCTCAGGCTCAGGTTGAAGCCCTCTGCTTCTTGGTGGTATGATCTCAAGAAACGACCCAACCTCCCTGCGCCTCAGTTACCTCATCTGCAAAACGGGAGTAAAAATATCGGCCTCGCCGGTGGTTGGATTAGATGAGGTCACATAAGAAGATGCCCGGCATTCATAGCCCTGGCTCATGCCCGGCAGCTGCGGAGAATCCGCAGACAGGACTCTGCCCTGCCTCCTAAAGGTGACCAGATCGCCCCGCTTTTGGCAGGACAGTCCCAATTTCCAACAGTTTTTCTAACTTTCCACAGCGTTCTAAAAAAGTCCCGATTTTTGCCGAAACCGGTTTGGCTCAGTGGATAGAGCGTCGGCCTGCGGACTGAAAGGCCCCAGGTTTGATTCTGGTCAAGGGCATGTACCTTGGTTGCAGGCACCTTCCCAGGAGGGGGTGTGCAAGAGGCAGCTGATCGATGATTCTCTCTCATCGACGTTTCTGACTCTCTGTCCCTCTCCCCTCCTCTCCGTGGAAAATCAATAAAATATATTAAAAAAAAAAAGTCCCGATTTTTGGAGAGATTGGAAAGATTCTTTCCAAAAATTGGGACTTTTTAAAAAAACACTGTGGGACATGGGAAAAATTGTTGAAAGTCAAGACTGTCTTGCCAAAAGCGGGGCAATCTGGACACCTTATCCTAAAAGCCCTGAGGGGTGAGGGGTGGGGCGGGCAGGGTTTCTCAACCCCTCTCCATCCCAGCACATGCTGTCTGCTTGTCACTCACTGCACGCTTCTGTCCCTCCTCCTGCATGCATGGCCATTGTCCTTACTGGGTTTGAGAGAAGGAGACCGCTCCGTCTGGGCTGCTCGGTACTCCCACACCCCGCCCTCTACCTCTTGGAGCTCTCAAATGCTAGGCCAGGTCCCTCCCACGAGGTCCGTTAATCACTGAATCTGGACTCGGCCGGCGTCCCTGAACCAGGGGCCTCTGGGCCTCAGCTTCCCGGGCTGGCAGCTCTCGCGTCCTCTGGCACCCACGTTCCTGCCCTCTGCCCCCTGCCCCTCCCGGAGGGAGACGGAGATGGTGTGAGCTCACAGACCATCTGGCCAGGGAAGCGCCATCGGCTCCAAGGCAGGCCACGGGCCTCCTCCCCAAGCCCCGAGGTTTACTTTACAATTACAGCCAATTATCGGTGTTATTCCGACCTCTGCTTCATGAGCCGCCAGAAAGCATCCGCCGGCCTGTTTTCATAGCAGGTTCTGTTCTTCGGCCTGCGGCCCTCGGCACTCAATTAGCCCAGAAAGGGGTCACTGTATGCAGCTCCCCATCCCCCAGCCCAGCCTGCCTGGGGACGTCGAGGGGCTCACTGCCCTGGCACGTGCTCACACCGAGCTCCAAGGGCAGGGCCTTGGCCCAAACCCAGGGCCGACGCGGACTTTCTAGTGCCGATCGAGACCTCTGTTCCTCCCCTCGGCTGGCAGCCCCCGTTACTGTCTCCCCGAGTGCCAGGAGCCACAGAACCCCCCCCCCCCCAGACAATGGCACACTCAGGCCCCACCCAGGAGGCAGTGGGAGAGCCGGGAGGTGTCTGGGTCTCCTGTTGAGGTCTGAGGACTCATGCTAAGCTGGCCCGGGAGAATGCAAGCTTGAGGGATGGGTGTGTGTGTGTGTGTGTGTGTGTGTCCGTCCCGCTAGGGCAGGTGTCCCTCAGTCCCTCTGGCTCTGCCACTCAGCCCCCCCCTCCTCACTTTTCGCTCCTCCCTTTCAGACCAGGGCTCCAGCCTCCTCTGACCTTCACGTGGAGGTCAAGCCTCCCCCTTACGATCCCCAGCAGCCCCGCCCCCTGGTGCAGCGCGGGCTCCTTGCACGGAGCTTCTGCGACCAGCGGGAAGACGTGCCACCTCCCTGGTACACCTGACCCACGAACGGAGGGGTCACACTGGTGGCTCGCACCGCCTCCCCAGGGTTTGCAGCGTTGCTGACACACGTGTGTTCGGGAATGAAAGGTTGGAGGAATTGAGACGGTGAGGTGTGTGAGCACGCTGCTCCTGGGACCGGCTCCTGCCCGCGGGGCTGACTGAGCTGGGGAGGGGCAGAAATAGGTTCTCTGCCCAAGAGAGCCCTGCGGGGAGGGAGGGCATCTCTCCCTCTCACGGGGGAGCTGGGGCAGACACCGCCCCGAGGAGCTGGCACCAGGAGGGAGCGTGGGCTGCGGAATAAGAGGCACCCAGAGCTGCGTGTCGGCCGTGAATGGCCACCATACGGGGGAAGGGGCTGTGTTCGCGGCAGCGCGTGGGGAGCCATGGTGCCCTGAGCTGTGTCTGGTGCCAGACGGAGAGATTGGTGGGGAAGCGAGAAGGCGGAGTGCAGAGCCGGGGTTCCGGGGGGACACAGAGAGGGGGCACTGACCCTCCCACGTGTCACTGGCAGGCAGAGGCAGGGTTCTTCCCCGTCTGAGCTGTGTCGGCCGCCTGGCGAGGCTCTGCACCATCTTGGGGGGTCCGTGAGAAGGGGCCCCGGCAGCCTTGGGGGACTCGGGGAAAGTGATGGCGCTGGTGGGGATTCGGGTGCTCGGGGGTACTCACAGCTCAGTGACGTCCTTGGGGATGCCCTTGGGGAGGGCGCGGAGCCCCCTGTTGCTGCACCGCACCACCGTGTCCACGCAGGTGCACTGCTCCGGGCAGCGAGGGCCCAGGTGGCAGCTGCTCTCGTCGTTGCCTGTGGAGACCCCGAGAGTCAGCGTGGGGGACAACTCCCCTGGGGGACAGACCCCGTGGGGACAGGATCCCATGGGGGACAGACCCCATGGGGACAGGCTCCTGTGAGGTCAGGCTCTGTGGGGGACAACTCCCCTGGGGGACAGACTCCGTGGGGGGCAGGCTCCCGTGGGGGACAGACTCCGGGGGGGGGGCAGACACAGACTCCCCATAAGGACAGTGAGCAAGCTGGTGCCTCAGTAAAGGGAAGCCCGTGGCTTCCCGGGGGAAAGGAGAGGGAGCTGGCTCACTCTCGGTGGTAGGAGGATTGCCCGGTTGGGGAGCAGGGCTGCCTTCTTGTACCACATTTGCCAGGAAGACTCTGAGAACTCCACTGGCAGAGCATCAGACAAGAGAGAGGTCACTGTCAACCCGCTCAGAAAGAAACCAAACTGACCAACGAGGGGTGGGGGTAGGCGCAGAGCCCTGCCAGGCCCTTCCTCCCCCCCTCCCGCTTTCTTCCCTCTACCCACAACACAGCGCCTCCGGGGAGACTATGTGATACGTTAACCCAGTGGTCAGCAAACTGTGGCTCTTTGGCTCCTTGAGTTGTGGCTCTTCCACAAAATACCACGGCGTGGGTGAGTCTATTTTGAAGAAGTGGGGTCGGAAGACGTTTAAGTTTAAAACCTTTGGCTCTCAAAAGAAAGTTCAATCGTTGTCCTGTTGATATTTGGCTCTGTTGATCAATGAGTTTGCCGACCACTGGGTTAACCTCCATTAATCTTCAAACCAGTTCTGTATGTAACCGGCTGGCCAAGGAAAAACTGCTGGCTTGAATTTAAGCAGACATCTGCCTCCGGCACCCTGACACTCGAAGCCCCGCTGTCCAGGTGCTCACACACCCATCCCGTGACAGGAGCCGCCAGGAGCGCTCCTGGAGGTCCGTTTCTGAGGAGCGCACTCGCTGAGCCTCGACAAGGTGCCGGCAGGAGCCGAGGCCGAGGCCCAGGGCACCGGGCACAGCATGGAGGGCCGCGTCCCCTAATGGCACCATCTCACTGTGGACTTGGCAGGTGAGGGTATTTGGGTTTAGTAGATGGAGGTATGGTATCTTGTTGTCACAAATCCATTTATTATGACAAACTTCTGATTAATGGAAGTAAAATGTCTTTAGAAAGAGGCACCTTTTCTTAATTTGCACTAAGGAGCCACATGGCAGGACAGCCGCCCTGCAGAGCCCTTCCGAGCCCCAGCTGCATGCCTGGGGGTGAGGTAGAATCAGACTCAGGGTTCCTTGCCTTCCTGGTACACCCCACCTGCCCATCCCGGCTGCCTCACCTTCGCAGGTGAAGTCCTGGATGGCCACGTCCTGGATGGGAATCTCCTTGAGGAAGAATGGCTTCTGGCACCGGGGGTTCCCGCTGACGACCCGCCGCTTCCTCAGCCACTTGCCGAGCCAGGCCAGGTGGCAGTTGCAGTTGAAGGGGTTGGACAGGAGGTTTCTGGGAGGAGAGAAGGGTCCTCTCTGGGTGCTTACGCCTCCACCGTGGGAGCTGGCCCAGGCCCGGGGGACGGGGAGGAGGTCTGGGAAGGGAAATGCAGACTCTTCTGAAGCCGGATGCAATCTTTGCAAGTGTCATTCCGGACCTCGGCTGACGGCCATGACCATGGCCCCGGCCACACGACCTGTCTGTGGAGCCCCGGCTGTGAGCTCCCTCCATCTCCTTAGACATCCCTCTCCTCAGAGCCCTCACACATGGAGGTCCCCCTGCGGGGACAGGCCCCTAGTGTCCACCTGGCTGGCCCTCCTCAGCAAATTCTCCTCCATCTCTCGCTTCATTCCCCCCCGTGGCACCCACCAGAGCTGGTCATAATTGCCCAACGTTTGCCCCTGAGGGGAGACCCCAGGTCTGTCTGTTTCTGTGTCTCCTGGCACAGGCGTGACACCGGCACGGACGCTGTGTGCATGGCCGCTGGAGGGACAAAGGGATGGTGGCACCTGTCACTTCCCGAGTGTCACCTAGAGCAGCAGTCGCCAACCGGTGGGCTGCGGACCGCTGGTGGTCCACGAGGTCTGAGAGGTTGGCAACTGCTGACCTGGAGGACTGGGACCAGGCAGAGCACTTTATAAATCCGACCCTCACTCCACTGGTCACAACCCCCCAGGGAGGAGGCAGCATTTCTCATTCCTCAAGTGAGGAAAATAAAGCCGCTCAAGCCCCTCTGGCCCTCGGATGCGACCCCTTGAAGCTGGGCTTTGCACAGTCCTGTGTATCTGCTCTGCTCCAGGCCACCACAGGGCCTTTGCACATGCTCTTCCCATGGGAGGAGATGCACTTCCCACTGGACAAGCTAGCCCCCCTCCTGGAACACAGCGCCGGTGTTCCCCGACGCAGCCTGTGCTGGGTCCCCACAGCACTGCGGGCCTCGCTCTGTGGAGACTCACTGCGCTGGGATCTCCAGGAGGGAGCACGCCTGGGCCTCCTCCGGCCGCCGTGTGCCCGGACCATGAAGGGAGGCCCATAAACCGTTGTTAGGTGGACAGATGAGTAGATGGCCTTGGGCAGAGCTAGCAGGGAGCCGGGAGGGGAGAGGCCTGCAGGGGGGGAGCTCGCGAGTGTGCAGTGGACCCAGGAGGACTTACATGGTGGAGAGGGAGACCAGCGTGGTGAAGGCTCCGGGGGTGATGGTGCTGATGCGGTTGTCATAGAGGGACAGCAGCCGCACTGAGCTCAGGCCGGCGAAGGTGTCATTGCTCACGCAGCTGAGGAGGTTGCTCCTCAGCATCCTGCAAGGAGAGGGGCGGGGATGGGAGAGCACAGGCATCACCCTCTCCTTCCGCAGCAGCGCCACACCATGTGTGTGCATGCGTGCATGCTTGTGTGCATGCTTGTTGTGTATGCATTTATCTACATGTTGTATGTGTCATTTTTATATATATGTGGATATGCCACTGTGGGTAAATGTGTTTGTGTGCATCTATCAGCAAGTTTCTGGTGTGATTCTGTGTGTGTGTGTGTGTGTGTGTGTGTGTGTGTGTTGGGGCTGCTTAGCACGCTCAGTTCTTCCCCATCACAGGCTGAGGCCTCTGGCTCCAGGAGGAAGGGACTCAGGAGGCCGGGCAGGTGCCTGGGGCTGGTCTGCCGCCTGCCAGCCTTCCCAGTCCCTCCCAGTCCCTCCCAGGCCCTCCCTCCCTCCTCCTCCCCACAGGCCGTGGCCCGGGTCCAGCACTTACAAGGTCTTGAGGCCACTGAGGCCACGGAACATGCGCCCGTGCACCATCTCCAGCTGGTTCCCGGTCAGCATCAGCTCCTGCACGCCCGCTGCTCCATCAAAGGCGCCCTCTCGCACCTCCTTGATCTTGTTGTTGCTCAGGTTTCTAGGAGGAGGGGCAGGTGGGTCAGGACAGATGCGGGCAGGGAGTCACCGGCCCTGCAGCCAACCCCTGGAGTGCGGGCGGGGGGTGGGGAGCTCAGCCTTGGGCTCCCAGACATTTGTCTCCAGCACCTGGGCCCAGGGGCAGGGAGTCCGGCCCACACAGGGGGTGGGAGTGAGGGGTGGGGGTCGGGGGTGAGGGGTGGGGGCTGCCTTTGTGAAACAGACTGTGCGGGGTTTAAAGTCTTTTCAGGGTCATCACCTCTTTCATGCCCGGGCACTGCTAGTGCCACCATAGTGGCTCTCTGTTAACTACAGTCACCAGTACTGTACTGCACACTAAAAGTTGCCAAGAGAGTAAATCCTAAAAGCCCTCATCACAAGAAAAAAGAAAAAAGTGTTGCAATTATGTATGGTGAGGGTCGGCAGCTGGGTTAATTGTGGTGACCACTTCACGATGTGTGCAAATGTCCAGTCATTATGTTGTAACCTGAAACTACGCTATGCCATTGTTCCTCAATAAACACGAATAAACATGGAGTATGCACAATAGGACAGACAATAAAAGGTGTGTATGGGTGAAAGAAAAGGTGATTCTAGAACTTTCTGTCTTCAACAGATGCCCTCGGTAAGCAGCACTTCCTAAGAGGAAGGGGTAGAAAAATCCCCCCCCCCCCCCCGGCCACTGCACACGGGCTGGGTGTTTGCAGAACTCCTAGCTCCCTCACCAGGCCAGATTTCAGACATAAACCGATACGTCCTAGTCTCCACGTGTTGAGCATTATTCTGTGAGGGGTTTGGCCACAGAATCACATCACATCCTCACAGCAAGGCCTACCAGATGGCTGTCATTATCACCACGGTCTCATCCTAGGGCTACGGTGACTGGGGTGCAGAGAGCTTGGGCAACCTGCCCGCAGTCGCACCGCTGAGGGACGGGGATGGGAAGCCAGGCTTGCAGGCACACACAAAGTCCTCCAGTGAACCCTACATAATGGTTCCTAGGTGATGTGAATTTGACTTCCGTGCGTTACTGTTTTGTAAACTCGGGCTTGGGGGCTGTGTCTTCCTAGAGGAGGCTCGGTCCTGTCACTGCGAGGTCCAGTCGCCACACCAGGCCCCTGGAGACCTGAACAGCGGGCGAGCAGGTCCTGGAGGGCCCCTGGGGCTGTGAGTTCCCTGGGGGTGGGGGCCGGGGGCGGGGATGGGGTGGGGGTGGGGGTTGGGGACTAGCAGGGGGCTGGGGCCCCTGCAGACCATCCTAAACGCAGCGCAGGCGCAGGAGGGATGGGTGCAGCGGCAGGTGAGGCACTGACAGCCCGAGGGAGGAATTCAGCCGCCCAGCACACAGCGGCCAGAGCCCTGCACCGATGGTGGCGGTGAGGTCTGCGGGCGGAGATGCGCCGCTGACTGGCCGAGCACCTGCGGCTGCGGGAGCTTCGGGCTCAGGAAAGATGGGCCAGCGGGCCCATGGCACTGCCGGGCGTGCTGAGGCCCGAGAGGAGAGGGCGCTGCTCCGGGCCCCAGAGCACCTCTCCGTCCCTGCGCTGCGGCTTCTCCAATGCCCTCCCCGGGGGAGCCCTGTGCAGAGCCACGGCGGCTTCGGGGTGTGGAACCGGGCACCTGAGGGCCCCCGGGCAGGCCGCCTGCCATTGTTCCAAGTAAGACCCAGCCGAGGACATAGGAGCACATCCCTCAGAACCCTCTCCAAGGTCACAGCGGGGGCGTAAGGGGGGCCTCCACCCTGGGTTTCTGCTCGCTGCCTCACTGTCCTTAATCGCAGCTGCCTTTCTTATAAATCCTGTCGTCCTGGCCCAGGAACGAAGGTGCTGTTCCGGGGAGACTGCAAATTACCCCCAAACAGACACAGGAGGCCCCCCAACGGCTGTAACTCATCCACACGCCGGGGGACACAGGTTTTGCTCCCGAGAGCCTGGCTTTGGGGGATTGAGGCGCAGGGCCGCAATGACGATGCGTTAGCCCCTGACACCTGGTCCTCTCAGTGAGCAAAACTAGCATCACGCTCCTGCACGGCTCTGCCCTGCGTGGCCGCAGGCGGGGAGAATGGGAAACGTCAGGGAGGACAAAAGGGGAGAGAAGGTTCCAGAAGACCAGGCTACTGCTCTCTCTGCATCCGTCACAGTGGTGTTCAACACGGCAGGCGGCCTGGGGCGGAGCCCGCGCGAGCAGCCGGGGGCAAGCATCCGGGCCACCGGGCCAGCGGGCCACCAAATGAGGGTGTCGGGGTGCCTGCAGACCCCCCTGAAGGGTCCCGCTCGGCACTCTGCCACCCACGAGAACGGAGGGTCCCCCCGGGAGGATCCAGGAAGCCCCACCCCAGGCTCAGGGCGCCTCGGAGGACCCAGAGGCAGAGGGGCCTGTGGCCGCCGCTGTGAGCTGCTGGCTGCGTCAGACGGGTTCTAAGGGTTCCTGAGCCACGGGGGCCGCGGCTGGGACGCCTCGGGCGGGGAAGTCTCAGCTTGCAGGGCAGCCCGCGAACTGGCAACAGGAAGGACCTGCAGGGCCACTTAAGCCCACGCCAGGTGGACAGCGGTGGGGAGAGGGCAGAGGGCTTCTGGGAACCCAGGAGGGGGTCATGATGGAGCAAAAGCGCCCGGCGCACTGGCAGGTCTGGGGGTCCTGGTCACTTCCATGAGGACCCCTCGCTCCTCTGAGGTGGACATTCTTTCTGCAGCTGGGGCGGCCAGCTCCAACGCCCACAGGGTCCAGGCAGGTGACACACCAGGAGCAGGCCGAGGGGTGGGGGTGGGGAGAAAGGGTGGGAGTGGTCAGCTGGGAGCAGGCCCATGGGAGGGAGGGTGAGAGTGGTCAGCTGGGAGCAGGCCCAGGGGGATGGCAGTGGTCAGCTGGGAGCAGGCCTTGGGGGCACAGTGGTCAGGAGACCCCCTGGGCTGGGCCCACGAGGGGCAGCTGGCTTTCCCACTGCTCGGGGCCTTTAGAGTCCATTCCCTGTGGACAATGGCCAAGGTGTAGAGACAGCCTGCGTGTCCACTGGTGGACGAGTGGATAAAGAAGATGGAATATTATGTATGATGGAATGTTACTCAGCCATACAAAGAAGGAAAGCTTGCCCTTTGAGGCAGCGTGGGTGGACCTAGGGGGTATTGTGCTAAGTGAATTGTCAGACAGAGAAATGCCATCCGATTTCCCTTAGAAGCGGAATCTAAAGGACACAATAAGCGAACAGACAAAGCAGAGACAAACCCATAGACACAGAGACCAGGCTGGTGGCTGCCAGAGGGGAGGGCATTTGGGGGGCTGTGCGAAAAGGGGGAAAGGATTAGCACGTACAAACCGGCAGTTACAATATAGTCATGGGGAGGTAAAGCACCGCCTAGTCCAGCGGTCGGCAAACTCATTTTTCAACAAAGCCAAATATCCACAGGACAACGATTGAAATTTCTTTTGAGAGCCACATTTTTTAAACTTAAACTTCTTCTAACGCCACTTCCTCAACATAGACTCGCCCAGGCCGTGGTATTTTGTGGAAGAGCCACACTCAAGGGCCAAAGAGCCGCATGTGGCTCAGGAGCCACAGTTTGCCGACCACGGCCCTAGGGAATACACTCAAGAATACGAAAATAACTATGTATGGTGTCAACTGGGCACTGGTCTTGGTGGGGGGGGCGGCATTTTATGAGTTATATAAATATCTAACCACTATGCTATACACCTGAAACTAACATAACGTTGAATGTCAAATGCAAGTAGGAAAAACCCCCAAACTTTTAAACCCTCACCTTGAAAAAATTGCTAAGTGGCATGCACCCGAGACCCCCGTGTCCCATTGCTGGTTCTCTCCTGAGTCCCTCCCCCGCCCTCGGGGCAGAGGGCACATGGGGGGCAGGGGTGGCATGGGGCACGCACCCTGCACAATATCCCACGATGTAGAAACAGTGACGCTCCGTTTTGGTCTGTGTCTACACGCCGTGCCTCAGTGCCTGCTGCCCGCTGCCCCATACATGCCCGGGGTCGGGGGGATGTGTGTGTATTGGGGGAGGAGGAGTCAGGAGGAGCCGAGAGGGCCACACTGGAGCTGAGGGACTGAGGGACCCGCCCTGCCCTGCACCCTGCCCAGGCTGCCAGCTGCCCAGCTGACTCACATCTTCCGCAGGTTGGGCAACTTCTTGAAGATACCGGTGGCCTCCAGGACAGATATCTCGTTGTCGTTCAGCCGCCTACGTGGGAAGCAAGCAGATGAGGGGCGGCTCAGCTGATGATGATGGATGGGGCTTCCCCTCTCCCACCTTCCGACGCCCCACCCCGCACCCCCCTGGCTTCAGCTGAGTTGCCGCCTGGACCTCACACTCAGCCAGTATCAACAGGCTGTGGACAGTGCAGGTCCGCCCGCAGCCCCGGGCGGGGAGGGCGGACAGGGGAGGGGGTGAGGGGCAGGGAAGGGTGAGGGGCGGAGGCCAGGTCCCCCCGGGGGAAGCCCCTGGACCGGGTGTGTGGGGCTTGTGGCTACTCAGCACCCAGACCGTCCATTGCCAGGGACCCTCCTTCACTCAGGAGGGCGCCAGTGACAGTCACACCCCCGGGAAGGCCCCCCCTCCCCCGGTGTCCTCCCACGGCGCCCAGCTTCTCGGCTCCTTCCCGACCCTTCCTCTGCCAGACTGCTCCCGGGCCCCAGGCCACATGCGGAGGTGCTCGGGGAGAGGGGGGCCGGGAGGCAGCGCCTCGCCCTGTCCTGCGTGACCTGTGAGGCCACGAGAGGGGCGGTGAGGGTAATGGAGGCCACCTTCGTTCACCCGGGGCTTACTGGGCGCCAGGTTCAGGGTGAGTCCTGTGCTCGCATTCTCTGACCTAATCGTCCCAGCCACCCTGGTGGTAGGGCCACTGCCTCCACCTCTGCAGCTATGAACCTGACCCTCAGATCTGAGGAGCAGCGGCCCAGTATCAGGAAGACCGGAGAAGGCGGGCATCGGACCCAGGTCCGCCAGCCCCCACCTCCCAGCGCTGTGTCCCCCCCTCCCCCCACCTCCCACTCTGTGGGTAACTTCCCAGGGCTTCCTTTGTGGATAAACCATCGCACCCCTTATCGGCACACCTGGAGGCTCAGCTACAGCGAATCAATCATCCGAGCGGCTCTCTCGCTCTGCGACAGTTACCTACCGTATTTGCCGGCGTATAAGACGACTGGGCGTATAAGATGACCCCCTAACATTTCCACTATGGCACGGGGCAAGCACTATGGGCAGTCTATCTGAAGTGTACCTGGCGTATAAGACGACCCCCCACTTGGAGGCATATTTTTCAGGGCCAAAAAATCGTCTTATACGCCGGCAAATACGGTATTTACCATCCGTCTCTCTGGTTATACCGTAAGCTTGGTGAGGACGGACTGTCTGCTCTGCTGGCTGGGAAGCTGTGGGCCTAGCCCAGCGCCTGGCTCACGGTGTTCGGGAGGTATTTGTAGAAAGATAGTCGACAGACTGCCTTCGCGTGTGAGCCAGCTGCACCCAGGGGGTGCCTGGGCGGCTGAGTCAGGAGGGCACCCCGGGAGACCCTGCCAGGGCTGCCAGGGGCGACTGGGGTGGGGCATGTGAATGGAGTTGTCCCCCCCGAACCTCCCCTCCCCTCCCCCCAGGCGGCACTTACAGGTCGGTGGTGTACTCCGGGAGGTGGCTGGGGATGCGGGCCAGCTTCTGGTTGGAGCAGTCCACTACGGTGCCCTCGCAGCGACACTTGTCGGGGCACACGAGGTCCATGAAGCACTCGCTGCTGAACCGGCTGCGGTAATCCTCTGAGCCTGGGCGGGCCAAAGAGGAGGGCGGCGTCACCAGGGCTCCGGCCCCCGGGGGACATGCGCCGCGCTGCCCGCATCCGTTGGCCACCTTGCTGGTGCCCTCCCGCCCCCGGCTCTCCATCTGGCTGCCGTTCACCACTCTCGTCCCCTGGAGACCCCTCCGCGGGCGCTCGCGCTTTTGGGGGGCACGGACCTCTCGGAGAACGGGAGGGAAGCTAGGAGGTCTCCTCCTAGAAGTGCTCCAGGCGCGTGTGTATGGGATTTGGCCACAGCGTGGGGGGCTACTGAGTCCTGACGCCCCTGGTCCACGGACCCTCTGCGTGTCCATGACAACCCAAATGAGGAGACTGCGATGGGGTTCTGACGGGGGCTACACCAGGGGCGGGAACAAAGTGAGAGAGGGTCGGGGGTCACCCACTCAGGGCCCAAGCGGGTAGCGAGGCGATAGAGGAGGCCCGGCCCAGGGCCACCCATGACCACCGACGCCTGGCCCAACCGTGGGCGACAGCGCTGAGGGCTGGGACCTGGGGCACGGAGGGCACTGCCTGGAGCTTGGGGATGTGGCCCCGTGTTGCCTGCCGTCCCTTTACAAACATGCTGGCCAAGATTAACCATGTGAAACACAGAGAAGACAAGCACCAGTCCTCGGAGGGGCAGATCCAAGGTTTTCCTCGAGGGTAACAGGGCCCGCCACGCACGCGCCGTCCGAGCAACGCCCTGGCAGCCGCTTTATTGGTCAGAAATGCCCCCCTGACCCCGGGCGAACCTCCACGAGGCAGACACAGGCCACACCCACGGGCCCGGGCTCTGCTCCTCCTAGGGGACCAGCTAGCGGATGGGGAAGGTCTTCATTAGCTCGCTGTCCACGTTGCGTGAGCACAACGCCAGTCACAGAACAAGGGCCCAGTTCATAGGTGTTGGGGGCATCGGCGGGGTGCTACCTGCCTGGGGGTAGGGGGGGTGGGGCGTGTAACACGGGACAGGTTCAGAGGCCGCAAGCGTGGTTTCCTCAAGCGGCCCGCCAGGCGCACCTCGGCCCGTCTGCAGGCAGTGTGATCGCTGCGGCGCCGAGGTCTAGGCAGGAGAGGGCGGGGGCTTGCCTAGGGCTTTGCCCTGACCCGCTGTGGTCTCTCCCCGTGCACAAAGGGAACCCAGCAATTGCCCCTGTCCCACGGGGGTTGTTGTGAAGATGCAAGGAAGATGGAGGCACGGGAGGGTCTCTTGGGGAAGGGGCACGAGCTGTGCAGCTGTTGGTGTGTCTGTTTGCTTTTTCTAGAACCTAGTGGCACGCTGGGCATGTCGGAAGCCACTGAAACATCCGAGTAACCCGTGACGGTGGCTGCCGTTTACTGAGCGTGGACCAGGAGGGGGGCTCTACCCTTTGAACTTCAAAAGGGGGGGGGGCACATCAAGCCTCTGAGGGCACCGGGGCTCTGTCATAGGTGAGGATGCTGCGGCCCGCAGGTGCCGGAGAGCAAACGGTGCTCCATGGTCACAGCCAAGGGGGAGGCTGTCGCCAGAGCCCACGTGACCAGCACCACGTGACTAGCAGGCGAGCTTCCTGACAAAACCCCCAGGACTGGTCCCGGGGCCCCGCTAGGTGGGCGGGCTGAGCTCAGGCTCCTGGCCTGGGCCACCGTGAGGCAGGAAGCCGACGGCTCCCACCCTCTCGCTGCTCCCACGATCAACCTGCGCCAATCTCTGATTGACAATGGGTTTGGTGGGTCTCTGGTTCTGAAGTGCATCTTCTCCCTGCCACAAGGGGTCGGAGGTCTGGGCCTGTTTCCACCTCCTTCCCCTCCCGCCAAAGCTTCCACTCCACCTTCCACCCCCAGGTTCCTGTGAGCAAAACCTGTCATGGATCCCCATGTGTTGTTTTTTTTTGGGGGGGGGGCACTTCCTTGCCCAATGCCCTACACAAATCTCTTGCCCCTGGCCTGCCAGCATCCAGCCCACCGGATAACCCTGACCAGGGCCGTTTCACTCCCGAGGCACCAGCGTGCCGAGCCCCGGTGCGTTTCACTTGGCAAACCCCGCGAAGTGACAGCCCTCTCGGTTCCCCGCCAGCGGCTCCATCCGGCCAGAGTGTGCGGGGCGTTTCACACACACGCCAATGCTTTTCCCTCTGGAGGTGTTCACGTGGGGTCCTCGCAAAGTGGAGGAGCCCTGAGAGCTGGTCAAAGGCAGAAAGACGGGGGGGGGGGGGGGGGTGGAGGCACCGTTTGCTCTTCAACACGCTGAGCCCGAAGACACGCACCGCCGGGCCGTGTCTGGGGACAGCCGCTGGGTAACGTGTTTCCCTTTCCATCAGGGTGAGGCCGTGTGGTTGGCAGGAATTGCTCTCTGTGGTGTACTTGGATGGCAATGGGCAGGCCTCTGCCGCGGAGCCGCTGGCCCATTTGAACGGAATGATTTTGCAATTAGATTCGATGGACTCACGTGTTCTTCCCCGCATTCCGCCCCCCGCTGTGTTTGCTATTGCCCTGGTTTGTGGTAACGAGGGGGTCGGGGTCTAATATTTTGTGGGGGTGGGTGGGTGGGGGTGGGGGCCAGAAACGTCCATCATTCCGGCGTCGGCGCGGAAGCAGAAGGGTCTGTGCCCAAGAGCAGCCCGCCTGAAATGCCACCGCCGCCATTTCATTTTTCATGATCGAAACGGCCCGGGGTTTCTCGGAGCCATTTGTTCTGCCTAATGCTCATAAGCACCCGAAAGTATTTTTAACTTTCCCAGGGCTTTAAAAGTCGGTTCCCATCTCACTGCGCATTTGTCACTGCCAGAGACGCTTAGCCAGGGAGGGTAACCGCGCCCGGCGGCCGGGGCGCTCTCGGGGGGGTTCAGGCAGGACAGGGCTGGGGGTGGGGGGAGGGGAGGGAGGTCTCCGAAGAGCTGAAGTCAGGGGTACGCCTCCTCCTGCCCAGGTGGCCTCCTCCCCTCCTGGGCAGCTCAGAACAAGGACGCCGGGCACATGATCACAGAGAAGCTTTAATAGATGGGGTGGGGAGGGGGTGAAGATCCATGGCGAGGCCATTTTTATTACGGACCCCTGGCTGGGCCGGTAGGGAGCCCCAGTCGCCCTCTCTGACGGACGCGGCGGCGGCAGCGCCAGGCTGGCCCTGGGCACGGCTGCTGTCACCAGCCGTCTGCGCTCCGCCATCCTTCCGGCAACCCGTTTGTGGAGCGGGAAGTTCCCGCCCCGCCATCATCTGATGACCACGGACCTGTCCAAAACGCTCTTCTTCTACCTCCAATCTCTCTGAGGCGGGCAGGATGGAAGAAAGAAGGAAAAGGAGCAGAAAGGGGGGCACAGGAGGCCTGCCAGGCTCATCAGCTTAGAGAGAGAGTTATGTGGACGAGAGAAGGGTCATAAGTCACGAGTAGAGAGGACATTGCCAGGCATGGTGAATCCCTCTCGGGCGAGGACGGGGACCAGACACAGACGCTGGGAAATGCCCCCTGTGCTAAGGGGACCTGGGAATCAGGTGGGTGCACAGCTGTCCTGGGAAGGTCTCCCGGCTACCGTGAAGGCAGCCATACGCCTGAAGGCAGAGGGAGATGCCTGTGACCACTGGGCACAGCCCGGTCCCATGCCCGCTGCTGAGGACGGGGAGGTGCCAGCGGAAGGGGACTATGATGGACACACTCCTCAAGGCCTGGCCCTGGCACGGTGGGCAGCACCCAGGAGCTCAGAATGCCGCCCCCCCCCCCCGACCTGTCCAGAGGGAAGAGGACTGCTCCAGGCCCATGGATTGTACCACATGGGTCTTGGTATAGTCACCCATATACACAGCACTGCTTGCTCTCTTTCTTTCTCAAGTTATTTTCCATGAACAGAAGTAAGCTTGAAAGGGAACGTTAAAAAAGGACATTTCAAGTCTCCATCAATTCAAGTCAAAGCCCTTTTGATTTTACGATTCACGGCAATGGGACTGCCCACCGCTGGGAGGGCCGAGCACTGCAGACACAGAGAACACGCGTGCTGCGGCCCGGGGGGGCCCGGGGCCAGTCAGCGAGCCTCCCTGAACCTGGACGTCCTCATCTGTGACATGGGCCTTGGAGATGGGCTTGCTGTGAGACCGGACAAGGTGGTGATGTGAGCAGTGCAGTGCCCGGCCCACAGTGGCACGCAGTACGTGGCTGAGAATTCGGAGAGGTTCACAGGACTCGGTACTCAGCCAGGCGGGCACGTGGCCGAGAGAGGAGATAGTTGAGTCACGCATCCCCGGGGGAGCCCAGAGCCCGCTGCTGGGCGTAGGCCAGGGTTCGGTTCCCACCACGGCTGTCTGTCCTGGGAGAGGACACGGACCCCATGACATGCACCATCAGCCCAGTCTCTGGTTACCCGGGGCCCAGGATGTATCAGGAAGCAAGCTGAATGGGAGGCACCAAGATCCCTCTCTCTTTGCGTCCTCAGACAGCAGGCGTCTGCACAGGCGCGTGGCACTCAGCTAACACCAGGGAAAGAACCTTGGGCCCCCATGTTGACTGGGCTGGAAGGTCAAGGGGACAGGCTTCAGTCTGCAGGGGACCCGGGCCCACGTGCTCCCGAGGAGTGGGGGTCAGGTTCAGAGGAGTCTCCCCGGCTCCTCCGAGTCTCGGACTCATGCCTGTGTCCCCCGTTCCCATGCTCACACCCCTTCCCGCAAAGACGGAGGCTGGGGGCGGGCCTAAGCACGGTGTCCTCTGGCTTAACTACCCTGGGAAAGTGACCTTGGGCTGGGCTTCTTCCCGGAAACATCGGGGCAAATGCTTCGGGTCCACCTGCCCGCTTTGCGTGGAAGGTACGGCTGGACCCGTCTACTTGGCCCAGCTGGCATCCGGGCTAGCTCTGGGGAGTGGCCACTCCATTTGGGGGGGCTGTGCATACACTTCTTAGCCTGGCCTCCGGGGTGCTTCTCCCCCCCCCCCCCCTTTCGGGCGGTACCTCTCCCTGGAGGGGAAGTGGAGGCTCCCACCCCACCCCACCCGAGGCTGCCCGAGCGTCTGGCGGCGGCGGCGGCGGCGGCGGCGGTGTCCAGAGCAGAGAGGTGTCCAGCGGTGGGCGCGGTGCGGTGCGGCGGGCCATGCTGCAGGAGAGCGCGCAGCTTTCCGCGGTGCTTGACAGAACCATGTTCCGTTTCCATCGTTCCACCACATGGTTAGATCAAGCACAAAGGAAAGCCCCGCGGCGGCGACCTGGCGGTCGGGTCAGGAAGCAGCGCCAGAGAGAGGACAGCTCAGTGGAAGCAGCGTGGAGAGGCGGGAGCCGGAGGAGGCCCCACGGAGCGAGATTAGTACCGGGAGCGGGTCCGCGGGAGCACTTCCGGAGACAGGAGCCCCGCCCCGAGCCCGCCCCAGGAGAGACACCGGAGGAGGGAGGGGAAAGAAGGGGAGGGGGAGACCCTACACCTCCACTCAGGATGTCGGGGCAGAACGCATCCTTCCCCAGACAACAGAAGCAGCAGGGGGCCCAGTCATGTCACGGCCTGAACTGAGCTTCCGTGCCCCACGCGGTCACGCGGTCACGCAGTCACACCTCTGATCCTGTGCGACGCCAGACTGCTGTGTGCTCAGTCCCGAGGCCCCCCACCCCCCACCCCACGCAGAACCTCCCCAACAGCCCGCCCAGCCTCTTGCTAGAGGATGCGCCACCATTCCCCGGGGGGGGCTGGCAAGGCCGCCACCATCTTCAGGAAAAGTCTCTGATGTGCACAATTTGGAGTCACCTCCGTGTCCTGCAGGGTCCCCAGAAAACCCGTGGCTGGTGGATGTCCCTCCCAGATTGCCCAAGATATAACACGGGGGTGGGGGGTGGGGTGGCAGGGAGCCCGAGGGAAAAATACACATTTCCAGGAAGGGAGGCAGAGGACGGCCTCTTTCAGGCTGAGAGGAGGGAGCAGGGAGGACACCAGTTCCGGCCCCGGGTGAGTTCCTGATTTCTTCCGTGGCTGTGAATCAGTGAAGGGGGGGGGGGAGGGGGGAGAGGCCACAGCCAAGTATTTCGGATGCCAAGGCCCAGGTGAGGATGTGGGGCTTTATATCCCTGGGATCTTTCGAGAGATCGGGTAGCTGTCATGCACCTGCGGGCTAAGGACCCCCCCCCCCCGCTCCTCCCCCCCCCAGCCGCTGGGAGGAGCCGTGTCCCTGGAAGAGGCCTGATCCAGGGCCAGGTGACCGGGCCCTCCCTCCCCGCCCGCCCTGTGACGGAGGACGGGTCACTGTCCCTCCACAGTGTGTTTTGGGGACCAGGCCGTCTCAGCATCCGGACACGCACTGGCTTCTGCCGTGGGCACTGCCCCGCTCTGGGTCTGGCCTTGTCTCTCCAGGCCCTCTCTCCCCTCGGCCTGGCCGCAGTTGGACACTGTTGTTCAGACCCAACCCCGCTTGGACCCCAGACGTGCAGGCTCGGAAAGAAGTCTGGTTTGGGGATTAGGTGTCCGGGCGTGATAGGCCCTCAGGCCCACAGCAGGGCCACCGCCCGCCCCTGCCCCTGCCCCTGCCCCCAGCCTGAATGAACCCCAGGGCAGCTTTCCCTCTCCCGAGTCTCCTCAATGACCGCCAGGGGCGGGGCGGGGGCCGGGGGTCCCTTCCCCCCTGTGGCTCCGCCTCGTCCTCTCTGGCAGGGCCGGGTGGGCTGGGGGCTCTAACGCTCTAATTCCCCGGGTGCCCCGCTGTCCGCCACCTTGGCACATCTGGTTTCCCCAGGAGCGTGGCCTCTTGCTGACGGGTGCCCCCCCACACAGTGGGGGTGGGGAGGAGGAAGGAGGGAAGACTGCTCGTGCTCCCCGGGGTGGGCTCGGGGTCCCCGCAGCCGGACGGCGCCCTTCAGGGAGGACATAATCAGGTGGTCAGATCATCCCAGCTGGCAGCCCCTGCCCCCAGCCTGAGCCACCGCCTGGGGCGGTGCTGGGGCTGATGGCGCACACGCAGGGCGGCTGGAACCCCAGGCCCACCGCGAGGGGCTTTGTGAGCTGCAGGAGCTGCCCTCACATGGGCTCCTAATTACATCAGCGCTTTTAGGGGGAAGTAAAACGCAGAGTTATTATCTGTCAGATCCACTACACGTCACCCGCCCCTCCTCCCCTCTTCCTGGAAACAGCCTCAGGGCCCTGGCTCTGCCGCCCAGGCCAGGGCGGAGGGCCCAGCGTCCTCTGGGGCACAGCAGCCTCCCTCCCTCCCTCCTTCCCTCCCTCCCCCCGCTGCAGCTCAGAAAACAGAAGCTGCAGAATGCTCTTGCTCCCTCTGCCTTGAGAGCAATACTAGAGGGAGAGGCGTGTATCATGTCTGCTTACTACTGATTAGAACAGGACATTTAGAGAGCTTCAGGCCAGGGGCTGCCCCCTGTCCTTGTCTGTTGCCTGTGCATTTCCCAGCATTCCCACCTCCCACAGAGGAAGCAGCAGGCCCTGCTTTTGCAGAGGCCGGCAGGCTGGGGCGAAGCTGGAGTCAGAGCCGGGCCCCACCGCCCTGTGTCCTGGGTCTACTCGCTACTTCCTCTTTCTCCAACTTGCCCCTTCACCCCCGACCCTCACCCCGGGCCCCATCCCAGCCCGCAGTCACGCCTGTGTCCCCGGGAGACGCCAGCCTCAGACCGGCTGGCCCCTGCCTTCCTCTCCCTCTGATTGCCCCTCTTCTTGAGCACAACTGCCTGTCAGAGCGAATGGATGCGGCAGCCGTGGCCCGACAGGCCGGGACGGAGGGGGCTAGGCGGGGCTGGGCCGGGTCTACAGGGTCTACATCGCTCACGCAGCCCCTGGGGGAGAAGCGCATTTGGGAAGGAGGCCCAGCTGCCTGAATGCCTGACTGTCTTTCCCGGGCTTTCAACGGGGAGCAGCGCCTCCTAGTGCCCAGACCCTCTGTTACCCCCCCAGCCGCTCCAGGTGTTTGCTGCCCTTGAAAAAAGCACCACAGCTGAAGTTGGTCCTTCTGGCGACGTGGACTCAAGGGTGTGACCCGGAGGACAGGAAGGGCTGGCCGGCAGCAGAAGCCTGCCCTGGGCCCTCTCCCGGCCACCCGGCTGGTGCCGCGGGGAAAGCATGGGCTGGGGTGGGGGGAGGAGAGGTTCTCGCGGACACACGGATAGTGAGGCCGGTGCGGCATCTCGGCACGTCCCGCTGCTAGCAACCTCTTACCGCTGGGCACACAATGTGGCCTGGTGACTTTTTTCCCAGGAGCAAATGACACAAGTGACAATCATTTTAAACTGCCCATTCCCCTCACTACGGGGTCAGGGAGAGTGACCTCCCTTCCCAAGAGGCCCCTGCCATTCGGCCAGGTGTCTCTCCTGGAGCGGCTGGGAGCCTGGGGACCGGAGGGCAGGCGACCAGAGTTACCAGTCCGGCAAGGTGTGTGTGTGTGTGTGTGTGTGTGTGTGTGTGTACCTGGCAAACATGTCTGTGGAACCTGTAATCCACCGTGGCTGAAGGGCTGCACCAGGCGGTCTCAGAGGAGAGAAGAGACCCCCAAGATTACATGCTGCCTGCAGCCTGGCCTGAGGAATACCTCTCCTCCTGCCACTTGGGGAGCACGCTTTCCAGGGGTGGGCAAACTGTTTGACTCGAGGGTCACAATGGGTCCTTAAACTGGACCGGAGGGCCGGTACAAAAGCAACCTGACCACGCTGGCACTCCCATCTTGGGCTGCTGGTGAAGGAGCGGAGGGGAGAGCAAGAGAACCCTCCGCTCTTTCGGCTCCTCGGGCCCGATAGAACAGCCGAACCGGCCGGATGCGGCCCGCGGGCCGTAGTTTGCCCACGGCTGCTTTAGACACTAGAAAAAAAAAATGCGAAAAAAGCCCGCCCCAACCTCTAGCTTCCACCTAGCCCGGGAGAGACGCTGGCTGAAACCACGCATCCCCCTGCCGCCCCCCACCCTGCCCCATGATTCTCCTGAGTGTGTGTGTGTGTTTTATTTTAAATCCATAAGGTAATTGGTTTTCTGCAGGACTAACTGGATTTCCCCAATTTAATTTGCAAAGCGGCTCCCAGGAGCCCCTGCAGCTCGCTGTCCTCCAGATCGGATTACGGGGCCCCCAGGGGCGGGGGTGGGGGCAGGGGCGGCCCGCCCTAACCTGATTACCTGAGCAGCGGAACTTCTTGCTCTTGACCTGGCTGATGCGCTTGTTGGCCAGGCGCCGGGGGCTGCTGCAGCGCGCCCCGCTGGTCTCGATGGGGTTGTCCTGCAGGTAGTCCGCCAGCCACTTCAGATGGCAGTCGCACACGAACGGGTTTTGGGCTAAGTGGCTGGGGGAGGGAGGGAGAGAGGGGGGGGAGGGGCGCTCATCAGGGGTGGCCCGCGGTGCCCACACCACGCCGTCCGGCTGGGTGCTGGGCCCTGACCATCCAGTGCACGGATCCCCTCCTCCTCAGCCCAGGACGCCTGGGGGGCGCGGGCGCTGCTTTCAGAGGGGACCAGGGAGGGGCTGGGGACTCGGCCTCACCCACTTGGGGGGGGTCCATAAGAAGCAGCGGCACTGCTGCCGCCATGAGCAGCCCCGTTGCCTCGCTCTCCTTGGCTCAGTGAGAAAACCCTGCGAAGTTGCCACGTGCCACGTGCCACGGAGTGTCCACGTGGTGGGGGGGGCACTAGGGAGCAGCTGTTCCTGAGTGCTCCTTACTGGTTCCTGTCTCTTGCTGCGGGCCGAGTGCCACGTGACTCAGACGCCCCAGGCTGACGGCCAGGCCCCCGGCTGGGGTGAGGGTCTCAGGGTGGGGCCGGAGCCACCGAAAACATGGCCCGAGACCTGTGCCAGGTGGTCAGCGATCTCACGGGCCTCTCTGTGCTCATGTGCAGTGCTGGGGAGTGAGGAACTGATCCCAGGGCGGGCGGTGGAATTACTCCCAGCGTGCCCCGAATCAGAGGGCATCCGCGGTGGGGGTGGGGGAGTGGGGTCGGTGGGGGTGGGGGAGTGGGGTCGGTAGGGGTGGGTTATCCCCAGAGAATATCGTGGCTGCAGTGAATAAGAGAGCAGTTGAGGGGAAACTCTGCCTGGATTCAAGTCCTGATTCTCACTAGCTGTGCAACCTTGAGTAAGTGACCTAGCCTCTCTGAGCCGTGGTTTCCTCTCACAGAACCGGGGGATCATAACAGCACCTACTACAGAGGGTCGTTGTAACGCTTAGAGGTTTGCATCCTGGGGAGGAACTGAGTGTGGTGCCCAGCATGGCGTGAGCTCAGAACAAGGGAGCTGGACTAGTGCCCACTCTGCCCGCACTCGGGGGTCCCCGTGGCCAGGTGCGGGGCCCCCCGCCGCCTGGGCGTACTCACA
Organism: Vespertilio murinus; assembly: GCA_963924515.1. Taxonomy (NCBI): domain Eukaryota; kingdom Metazoa; phylum Chordata; class Mammalia; order Chiroptera; family Vespertilionidae; genus Vespertilio; species Vespertilio murinus. Next base: position 7,037,181 of record OZ004708.1, on the reverse strand, counting down.
GCGTCTGGATGGCCTGCAGAGGCGCGAAGAGCCCCTTGCTGATGGTCTGCAGCTTGTTGTCATAGAGGGAGAGCAGGTTGAGGTTCTGCAGGTCCTGGAACGTGTTCACCCGCAGGCAGTTGATCTTGTTGGCATTGAGGAGGCTGCGAGCACAAGAGAGGCGGGTGACGCACTGACCCTGGCCGTCTTCGTGGCCTCGGGTGGAGCAGGGAGCGGGCTGCAGAGCTCCCGCCCTCCTCGCAGCCTGGCTCCTGCTGCTGAGCGGGGAGGGGGGACTCGCCCTCCCGTGGCCACAGAAGGGCATGGGCATGCCGGGGCACTGCGGCCGCTGTGCCGTACTCTGCCATCACCCGGAGCCCCCACCTCGAGCCCGGGCCCGGGAGGAAGACTGGAGATGGTGCCCGCGTGCGCGGCTTTCTGCTCTAGAGTGCAGAGGTTCCAGGACAAAAAAAAAAAAAAAAAAAAAAAAAAAAAGTCATATGCACAACTGTCTCCATGCTGTAGATGACTGACTAAAGACCATGTTGACTCAGAAAAGTCCTTGGTTCTTTGGGATCACTTATTCCACGGGAAATCTGATGAAAGTTATAGAGCATCCTCCCAGAAAGCACAAAGCACACATCCATGGGTGGGCTTGTATCGCAGGGTTCTCTCTCTCTTTCTCCCTCTCTCTCTCTCTCTCTCTCTCTCTCTCTCTCTCTCAGCATCATAGAAACATGCCTTGCAGGTGGAACTCAGCCCAGCACAGGCGATGCTGTGAGGGGACACAGGAGAGCATTCCAGATGTAGCTGGAAAGCCAAGCAAATTGGGGTCCCCTGAGAACCCACAGACTGACGAGTGGTACCCTTGACACCCGCTTAACACTATCTCCTAGTCCCTCCTAAGTGGAGGCAGGGGAGGGGGAACCGAGCTAACCAGCTAAACGCTGGAGTTTTAAAATTCCTATTTCCAGGGCTGGCCCAGAGCTTCCCCGGTGGGGAGCAGCCGGGAGGATCGTAACAGACTGTCTTGTCTCCCGAGGCCCTTGCTGCCAGGCTCCCCGGGGCTCCTGCTGGCAGCGCAACCAGCTGGGCCACCTGTTCCCGCCGCAGCCGGTGTGCGGGCAGCTGCGGCCGTGCCGCGAGGAGCTGCCTGTGTAATCTGGCAGAGAACGGGCAGGGTCCCCAGTGCCCGCACAGATGTCCTCCCGCCTCGCCGTGGAGACGAGCTCGTGTGGCGGGAACACGTCCCACGTTTGCCAAAGCGCCAGCCTGACGGCCTGGTGTTCGCACGGGAACCTGGGCAGACGGGCAGAGCTCGCCCCTCAGGCCACAGGTGGGGGAACCGAGGCTGCGTGGGGGGATCTGCCTGAGGCCACACGCTGGGAGCCGTTATGATCGTTGGGGTCTGCAGAGGGTCCGTGTCTCTGTGGGAATGCCTCACCCCCTGCCCACGCCCATCTCTTGTGCAGCTCCCCGGCTCTAGAATTTCCTGTGCTTCACAGACCACGTTTCAGTCGAGGCCCCTCGGTGTGGGGCGTTCTGAGAAGGATGCCAGGGGGCAGAGAAACAGGGAGAAAAGCGAGAGAGCCCCCAGGGCCCAGCACCCAAGGGTTAGGGACCAATGGACCACACACACACACACACACACACACACACACAAACAACACACACACACACACACACACACACACACACACTCACTTTTTTGATTGGCTTAAAACAAGAAGCATGTGGTAAATGGCTTGTTCCAAACACTGATATTCAGGGCCTCCTGAGGGCACTGTCTAGGCTGGCGAATAGCAAACCATTTAGCGAAGAGGCCCACTCCGAGGTGCCGTCTGAGGCCCAAGGATAGCATCCTCCCCACAATGCAGTGCAACGTCCACATTGTAAATATGTTCATTCAGTCCTCCCAGTGTTTAAAAAAAACTCTCTCTCTCTCTCTCTCTCTCTCTCTCTCTCTCACACACACACACACACACATACACACATCAGATTTCTATTTTCTTTTGAAAAATAAGATGCAGACTATGGGTCCACTGGAGGCAGCTGTGGAGTGGCTGCCCCTTTGCTAGAAGCTATGCCCCCTTTGCCACAGTCCTCACTTCTCCCTATTGTCTGCCCGCCACTATTCCATCTACCTTGCCTGCCTGCGAAGGCACTTAGATTTGAGACGCCAGTGCAGATGCATAAGCTTAAATGCAGGACGGGGTTCTTGGGGGGGGGGGGGGAGGCAGGACGCTGGTCAAGGACGGCCATGGGGGGGGGAGTGGCTTCCGTGACCTGCCTTGAAAGAGGGTCCACGCTGCACCCCGCTCTGGCTCCCTCTGCTCCCCTCAGGACTTCCGGGGCCGCGTTTTCAGACCCAGATGCTTTCTTGTTCCCTGCTGACTCCAGATCTCTCGGCATGGGGTGCTATCTCCGAGGTGTGGGGCGTCTCACCACCCAGGCTGGCAGAATTACTCGGCTAAGACAGCATGGCAGGAGCTCAAGGAAACACGAAGGGCGAGGGCTTGGTCCCTTTGCTCTCCCAGGATGCATGGCTCCCACGGCACGGCTCGGAGGCTTGGGGAGAGATGACACGGAACCGTGCATCCAGATGGGGATGCCGGAGGCCTCCCTGATCCCAGCCCGGGCGCGGCCTGACAGCCATCCCTCCTCTCTCCTCGGGAGGAAGGCTGGCAGCCCCTCCGCCCCTCTGCCCATGCATGGACCACGGACAAGTCGAAGGGGCATTTCAGAAACACCTGGTCGCCGAAACCGGTTTGGCTCAGTGGATAGAGCATCGGTCTGCGGACTGAAAGGTCCCGGGTTCGATTCTCGTCAAGGGCATGTACCTTGGTTGCGGGCACATCCCCAGTGGGAGGTGTGCAAGAGGCAGCTGATCGATGATTCTCTCTCATCGATGTTTCTAACTCTCTATCCCTCTCTTTTCCTCTCTGTAAAAAATCAATAAAATATATATTAAAAAAAAAGAAACACCGGCCATGGAGCACCTAGAGAGCACACAGCTATTGGGAAGGGGGTTCAGCAGCTCCTCACTGCAGGAGCCGACGAGCCCTCTTCCTTGATCTAGCCTGGTTCTCGCCCCTGAGACATGATGACAATCAGGAGTCCTCTCAGGACACCACAGTCTGTGTGCGCCCCGGGCTACACACTTTCCACAGCCCTTTCTGTGCCGTGTTTCCTCTCACTCGCATGTCCTCATTTTGCCGGTGAGGAAACTGAGGGTCAGAGTGGCCCCCAGCAGTAAGCGAAGCTCCAGCCACTCGACTCCACAGCTCGTCTCTGACCCACTCCAAACAATCCATATTCTTTCCTGTCCGATGGAAGGGGCATCTTGCCCGGCCCTGGAATGCACTGGGCACGCCTAAGGTGGGCAGGTCTGGTTGGGTAGAGGACAGGGGTAGACAAACTCATGAGAGCCAAATATCAACAGGACAACAATTGGAATTTCTTTTGAGAGCCACCTTTTTAAAACTTAAACTTCTAACGCCACTTCTTCAAAATAGACTCGCCCAGACGGTGGTATTTGTGGAAGAGCCACACTCAAGGGGCCAAAGAGCTGCATGTGGCTCGCGAGCCGCGGTTTGCAGACGGCGGGTCTAGGAGACGCTGCTGGCCTCTGGGTTGTGTAGAGGCACCTTAGGAAGGACTTGGCACCAAGCTGGCAGAGGGGCCGCGCAGCACACTGCGGTGGGCATGGAGGGGCCGGTCTTCGCTGATGGCTCGCCCCTGCACCACGCAGGGCTGCGGCCTTTCGGGATCTCTGTCTACATGCCGATTTGGGGGGTGGTGTGCTCCTCTGTGCTCCCCTCACCTGAGCTCTCATCAAGGAAGCAGAAGATGGGGAGCTCCAGTTTGCCGTGGTCAAGACGCTGCTGGCATGTAAGCTTGGAACTTGGACGCCCCAACTGACTCCCGCTTGATGGACTTACGGTTGGAACCAGAGAGTCGGGGGCTGGGGGCATGTCACGTTTATAACTATTTCCCCAGAAGCAGATCCAACCATGCTGGGGGGACACCTGCTCCCAGACCAGCACCCAAGGGAACCTCAAGGTCATATAAACAAAAGGGAAGGGGTGCTGGGAGGATCAGGCCAGGTGAGCGGCTCCCAGGACCTCCCAGGTAATGTCAGGTCATAGCTAACAGGTAGTATGTTCTCTGTGTGGCCAGGTACACACCACGCTCCCGCCCAATATTAACTCCCAGAGGCTCCCCACAGCCCTGTGCGGGAAGTGCTCTCCACCTGGCACAGGGCACCCCGGGACTCCGAGAGCCTAAGAGCCTTTGCCCAGAGCTGCACAACTAGCAACCAGGAGGCTGAGAGTCGGATCCGTGTCTCCTAAGCCCAAGACTTCACTCCTGGCCACCGTGCCCCCTGACGCTCAGCCACTCCCACTGAGGGACCGGAATCACCGAGGGCCTCTGGGAGGCGTGGGCTCATCCTCCCAGCCACTCCCAGCCACTTCCAGCCACTGAGAAATGAGCCCATCACAAAACCAAAAGCTGGAGCCCGCAGAGGAGATGCAGGCGAAGGGCATTGAGAGCGGTCCTGCACGGGCGCCACCTCCTAAATCCACTCCCCGGTGTAGCTCTGCCGGCGCTTGCTGCCCCTCCTCCGAGCACTTTGGCGTCCACATATGTTCCCTGCCAAGAGGGATTAGCGCTCAGCCCATTGGCTGACCGACACAACACGTTCTGGAGAGATAATCCTTTCCAGGAGCCGTGCCGCAGGCAAAGCCAGGCAGGAACCAGGGTGCGGAACAGCCCGTCCTGCTGCGGAGGGCTCCGTCCTCCCATCCTCTCATCCTCCTGTCCTCTTGGGGGGATTGGACGCAGCAGGGCAGGAAAGCTCCGAGGAGCTCATCACCCCGCAGCCTGCACGTCACTCACTCAGGTCCAGGGGAGATGGACCACAGGAGGGGAGTGAGGTCCACCACACCGGGCAGACCACTGGAACCCCATTTTTAGCTACTACCCTGGGCTGGATATTTTCATTGCTAATTCCACCCCCATCCCGGGGGTTCGGGGGCACAGCCTTGGCTGCTAGGCTGGGAAAACACAAACATCTGGGGTCAGGTTTAAGGATGACTTGCATTCAAATCACCGTGGCCACGCCAGCGGTCCCCATGTGGCTCAGTGGCCCAGCGCTGTCTTTCCCGGGGCGTTCATGTCCTCACAGCTGCCGTGGGCTGCGGGGGCCATGGCCTCTCTCCTCCGAGGACGGGGGATTGTCTGGAAATGCCGGGTACAAACCCCAGACTCCGCAGGGCAGGGGCTTCTCTGAAAGCTGGTGCCAAGGCGGAGGGCAGCAGCCCCTCCCCAGAGCACAGGGAAGCCCCTTTGGGAAAGAGGGGCTTCTGCCAGGGCAGACTTCACGGCGTCCCTGTGCCCAACTTGGGGCGGAGGAGTCCCTTTCTGCTTCACACACACACACACACACACACACACACACGCAGATGCAGGTGCACGGGGGGGGGAGGCGCAGGGCCTGGGACCCTTTCTTATAAAGGCTCTTCGTGGTTGCACACAGCCTCTGTGTATCCCCGGCAGCTCCCACACCACCACACGTCGGCAGCAACGGTTAGTGAGGGCACCCATTAGGGCAGCTCCTCTGGACCCTGATTGTGCAGGATATAGACTCAAACCTCCCTCACCAATCTGTCTTCATCTTTAAGAAACTTTCTCTACAATGAACCTTCTGCCAGCCTGAACCTCTTTACCCATTAATTGTACAAAAGCCACTCTCCTGCCTTAGAACGAACAGGCTCTCCTCCTTCCCCCGTGAAATATGGGGGTTTATTCCTTCGGTAGCTTCCTGCGGCCTGGCCCAGGGGGGGCCTGTATCACCTGCTGCTGTGAGATCAAGGGACTCTGAGCTGCCAGAACCTCCTCTGCTCTGTGCGTGCGTGTTCCTGGCCACGTCACGCCACACGCTCGCTAGAGGACACGGGGAGGGGGAGGGAAGGGGGGAAGGCTCCTAGTCCAACAACGGGCAAGGACACTGTCCACATGTCTCCTGATAATGACTGCACCGCTTGCCGCTGGTTGTCATGGTGACGCCCGACGCAGGGGAGATTGCAAATGCAGCAATGCCATCAGGTGGCCTGTCTGAAACACAGGATCTCCTTCAAGCTCCACAGACTCGGTGGTGGTGGTGGGGGGTGCGTGGGGCAGGGTGCACACAGCTGAGCAACCAGTGGGAAGCTGAGATCCGGAGAGCTGGGTGGGGGAGCCCTGTTCTTAGGAGACCAGTGACCTCCCCTGGTGCCACAGGCTTGTCCCTCCAACCCCCAGCAGTAAATGGGGGCAGGGGGTAAGGAAGGGAACCTTCCCATTGATGGCTACCTACTCACTACTAAGTCCTTTAAGCGGAGCTAACCATTCACTCAATGACCAAGCGCGGAAGGTGCCAGATTGGAGTCTCCCCAAGGGCTTTCCTTGGGAAGCTCGGTCAGAGGGAAGGACTGCTCCCTCCAGGGTGAGTCAGAGAGCACGTCTGCCTCTCCTGCTGGGAGGATATCCTCCTCCGCATCTCCCTCTCCCGTTTAAGGACCCGCAGCTCCTCATTGCCATCTCCCGGGGGCAGGCGAGCATCGGTGGGGCGGTGACCCCCAGCCAAAGAAGGTTCGTGGAGACGAGGCATCCATCGCAAGAGGAGCTGACCACAGCCCCGTCCTCCTCGGCTGAGTGGGTGAGGATTCCTGTCCTGGGATCCCTAGGTGGTTCTGCGGACCTGCCGGGCCGGGGTCTGCTTCCGGAATCAGACTGCCTGGTTCCAACGCTCACTTACATGCAGAACGACAGTGGCCGGGCCACTCAACCCCCCGGGGCCTCAGTTTTCCCATCTGTAGAGCGGGCTTTCACCATTTCTGTCACCACGCGATGGGATGGTGCGCGCGAAGTTCCCGCATTAGGCATTTAGTCAAAGCAAGCGTGTTTATCAGCGGCAGCGGCGACACCGGGCGAACAGCTGGCGAGGGAAAGTGAGCTGCAGGGAGCCACGTTTTGCTCGCTGCCCAGTTACTGGCATCTTGCTTGGCAAACTCCGAGGTCCTCCAATGGACTTGTCTGCCTTCCAAGAAAACCAAACAACAGGTGCCTGGCTTGTCTTCACCTATCCCGGCCCCAAGACAGTCTGGCCTGGTTGAAGGCCTCCTGGAGCAGACTTCACGCTGGATGTGGCCGGCGTTCCCCCAAGAACTCCCACCTCCTAGGCCCGCCACTCAGTATCTGGGTGAGTGCTCTTTTCCCCGGGGAAGGGGTGGGGAAGGGGCCATCACAGAGGAGGAAGTGACCTATTTTCTTGCTGGAGGGAGTACTGACTCTTGAGCTGCAAGGTGAGGGATTGGGGGGGAGAGGGCACTCCGCTGGCTGTGTACCTAGGATCACTGACTCCATGAAGTCCCCGGAGCCTGGGGGGCAGAGGAATGGAGAGGGGCAAGGTGCACCCCTGCCTCGGGTGAGGAAGAGATGGAGGGAGCCTGGGACAGATCTCGTCTCCGGTCGTCCGGCTGCTCCCGTCCTTGGAGTTGGGGGCACGTGCCAGAGTCCTCACCTTGGATTCTGAGCTGTCTCAGGTCTCTGCAGGTTTGGAGGCAGTCTCTGAGCACACTCCTCGCTCAGATGGGCACCCGACTCCCTCCCCAGCACCCTGCTGGGAGCTGACGGGCTGCCTCGCACCCCCTGAAGGGTCATTGCTAATAACGGATGAACGTGTGTTCAAACTGACGCTGTTCAGGATTAAGTACCGGGCGACATACCAGCTATTTTGGAAACGACACAGGAAGATTGCGTGCGTCCCGGGCTGGGCAAGTTTGGTGGGAAGGCTGAAAGGTTTATAGAATGGGGGAGGGGGAGAGGGCCAGGCAAGACAGCCAACGACCACGCACCCACTTTCTTACTGGCAGCATCGTGACAGGTGTCCCAGGGGAAATGGCCAAGGCCACTCCACGTGGGGAAGGTGTGGCTTTGAGATGCACGGGCGGACAGAGAGAGGAGGAAAAACACAAACCTCCGCAAAGGGCCTTGGAGTCCCGGGAGAGGAAATTACTGACTGCCAGGGGCCTTCTAATCAGAGCCTCCTTATCAGAATGTCTGCCCGCCTAACGAGGAGAAAGCCGGAGAAAGCCGGTCTCCAGCGGCTGAGCGCTGAGATCTAATCAGGCCTCCCTCCAGCGCTCAGCAGGCCGAGCCCCGTGGCGGCGACCCTTGCAGGTCCTTTCTGCAAACAGCCGGCCCGAGCGGTGTCAATCTGAGGCGTGCGTGTGTGTGCGCGTGTGCGTGTGTGTGTGTGTGTGTGTGTGTGTGTGTGCACGCGCGCTCTTTCTGTTCTCCCAGCTACTCAGTTCCATCTGCTTAAAATCATGATGTGAAGCTGGAGCGGCCTCCTTGGCCCAAGCAAAGCCCTGCACGTCTATTAACCCCTGACAGCTGCAGCTCCACGCCGGGAGACATTTCCTTTAAAAAAAAACACGCATGTTTATCGAACCTTCGCCACGTGCCATGTGCTGTGCTCGGCTCCTGGACGCTCGCTACGCTTCTCCTCCACACGCACAAGGGCATTTTCCTCCTCACAACAAAGCCAGATTGTAAAAGGACCTCAGAAAAGGTACTGCCCCAGCCCGTGGGACACAACATCCCCCATCTGCCTAGAGGCGGATGCTATGGTTACTCTTCTTTCAAGGGACTAATCGCTACAGTCAACTGGCCTTGCGGTGGCGGCGGCTCTAACTCTGTTTCTTTGCCACCAGCAGAGAACACCATCTGTGCATTGACCGCACCCTGCAGGGAGGGCCCTGTCCTGTCCTTCTCACTGACGGCCTCCGGGCCCTCAGAGGGCTGGACCTCTGGACACAAATGTGCCCCACAGCGAGGCGGACACGAGACAGAGTGGAGGGCGAGGCAGAGAGAAAGCCGGCTGTGCCCTTTCGCTCAGCCTGCTGCCTGGGAGCTGCTGGCACCTCCTCGCGACATGACTTACAGGCTGTGGTGTCCGGGAGCAATCTGTCCAGGCGGAGCCTTAGAGGACATCGGGAGGCGGGGAGGAAAGGTGCAGGCGGGAAAGGCTGGAGGCACAGCCTCACTTCCTCTTCCAGGAAGAGTCCTGGGCGCCACCATGCGAGCCGTGCTGCCGCCCTCCCGCTCTCCATCGTGTTCCCGCCTCTCACCCCGGAGACCACCGGACTCCCCGGTCTGCGACCTCATACTGCAGCTCCGCTTAGGACTTGGAGCTGATTTTATTTTTTTAAAAAAATATTTTTATTGATTTCAGAGAGGAAGGGAGAGGGAGAGAGAGAAACATCAATGATGAGATAGGATCATCGATCACCTGCCCCCCTGCACACGCCCTACTGGAGACTGAGCCAGCAACTGGGCATGTGCCCTTGCACGGTTCCCGGGAATGGAACTGTGACCTCCTGGTTCATAGTGCGAAGACATTCAACCACTGAGCCATGCCAGCTGGGCAGAAAAGACACACCATTATACAGACACACACACACACACACGCACACACACATGCTCACCAACACATTCACACACGCACATACTCATTTGAACTCAGATGCACACCTCAGGGAGCACACACCCTGTGCTAGTCAGAGGGCGGAGCTTCAGAGCCACAGGGCCACGTGAGGCCCACGCAGTTTCTACACCTTCCGCTCCCCATTGCTCACAGGGTGCTCCAGAGCGACTCCTGACCCCAGCAGGCATCATGGCGCACGGAGCCAACACGGGCATGGACGTGCACACATACCCCGCACACCCACGGAATGCGCCTGTAGGTGCCACAGCGACCTACTCACAAACCAGACACGACTCCCCCCGCCAGACAGTCGCAGAGTGCAGGATGAGCCGGATTCCTTTCCTCACCTCCCCACATCAGAGTTCACTTATCTTCTTCAGACACGAAAGCGCAAATGCCCAGAATGAAATACAAGCAAATAAATAATCCCAGAGCTCAGAATTCAAGGCGACAAATCTTACCTTAAGTGAAATAAACACTTCCCTCCCGGCCATAGCTTACCAGCTAGCGTCACCTCGGTGACTGATTAGGCTCCTCTCTAATTATCGCACCCCCTCCTCAAGGTCACATGTCTCCCGGCAGCTCTGAGCTTCAGGACCGGGCTTTGGTGTATGTGCCAGTCCCCTGTCCCCAGCACACGCCCCTGAGATCCTGTTCCTTGTAGGATTCAGCTCTGGCCTCATCTCCAGCCCCCCAACCTCTGGCGGGCGCTATGCCCAGGCCAGCCTCCCAGCCCAAACCTTCAGGTTTGTTCACACTGACCTTGGGCTTCCTCTGCCCATTCCCTGGCCCCCCTTCCAACGAAGGGAGGTGCTGCAGGTAAGAGGCACAGCTCAGATTTATTTTTTCCTTTTGGTGGATGGAGAGTCAAAAGAAGAACTCTACGGAGCAAGGCTCCAAGCTTGCAGGCCGGAGCCTGCCAAGGGCCCCAGACACACAAGCAGCAACCAGGTCCTACTCACAGCAGCTGCAGGGACACCAGCCCGTCAAACAGCCCCTTGGCGATCTCGGTGATCTTGTTCCCGTAGAGCACCCTGGAAGAGAACGGAGAGACGGCGGTCACCGTGGCTGTGTGGCCGCCGGGACCCACTCATGTAGGAGGCCGCCACCTCGGCCACGCGGGGGGAAGGGCTGTCAGTGTCCCCTTCCCCCTCCGCCTCCTGTCACCAGGGAGGTGGCCGCAATGCCACCTGGGCGGGGGGGGGGGGGGGGCAGGCTGCCCGGGAGGCGAGGAGAAATGGGCTCTACGCTTTCACTCAGCCCAGCCCAGTAAGTAACCCCAGTGGGAAGGAGCAGTCCCTTTGTGGTGCCACCCGGAGTTGCCAATGTGACTCACACCCCGACAATAAATACCGTGTTTCCCCGAAAATAAGACATCCTCCTAAAACAAGACCTACTTCATGGAAACATAAGACATCCCCTGAAAATAAGACCTAGCGCATCTTTGGGAGCAAAAATTCATATAAGACACTGTCTTATTTTCGGGGAAACAGGGTAGGATGTGGGGGAGGCTGGCCGGCCCTGTGTCCTCTCCCCTTCAGCACTGATCAGGCCGGGTCCAGCCCACGGGCTGTTTCCTTTCAATCTCCCATCGCATCCTGGGAATTCCTGAGCTGAGTCCTCCCATCTTCCATCTAGAGAGGCCTTTGGGTGTCGGGTCCCACCCGGCTGGCTCGAGTCAAGGACTGGCTCTCGGGAAACAGGAGGGGGGGGGAGGGGCAAGGAACCATGAGCTCAGCGGGTTGGCGACTTCTACACTCCGCCCCCCTCCCGTCCTCTGAGCTCCCAGAACCAAGGACCCCCAAGCTCTTTCACCCCTCACACGGGTGTCCGGGCACGGGCTGGCCTCTGGTGACATGGGGAGCTGGGAGGGAGGCTGCTGGGGCGTCCACGCCATCCGGCCCGTGCTCCGTGGCTCCCGCTGGCCCGCGGCGCAGGCACGAAGACCCCCGGCCTCTCTCTGCCTCACCCTCCTCTGCATAGACGGGCTGCCTCCCGGGCCCTGAGCACACTGAATGGACGGACACCATGTTCAACCCCTACCCAGGCTGCTGGGAGTCTCTGAGGATGAGGAGATGGTAAACCAGAGAGAGCAACCAAACCCCGTTTTCTGGACGCCGCCAGGAGTGAGGAGTGAGCGTCTCGCTCAGCCCGGGGGTGTGTTTCATGAACGTTTCAACAAATTAATGACTTAGATAAAAGCCAGCGTGATGGCCCAGGCTCACATTCTAATTCATATTAACGCCCCGCCGCTCACTGTGCCCAGTGCAGTAATGTCCCTGCCTGCTCGTCTCCTGATGTCCGGGCAGAGCTGGTGGACCGAGGGACCAGGGGTCTGGGCAGGGGACCCCACACCATCCATCATGCATCTGTACGGGCCCTCCCCGAACCTAGTGGGTCTGAGCACACCCCGAGGGCTGACGGGGCTGTGGGTCCCCAGGCGGCATCTGGGTGCGGACCCCTCCTGCTGCCATCTCCTCACCCTGCAGCCTGACCCACCCTCTCTTCCCCGGGAAGGCTCTCCTGAACATTTTGATTACTGCTTCGTATGGCCTGTCTCCCTATTCTTACTGCTTTCTCTCTTTTTATGACATCATGTTATATTACTGATATATAGGTTGGGGTGAAAGTAGGTTTACAGTTGTTCGTATAGAAAGTAACAAAAATAATACAAGAATAAACTGTGTTTTGCATACTCACAGCTGTAAACCTGCTCCCCCCCCCCCCCCCATTGATTATAGAAACATCATTCTGGGCCTCCCGCCAGCCCATGAAGACAGGCTGTGGTGACACCACGCGGCCTGTTCGTGATTGGTCCCTGGAGCCGAGGACGGCCCCGCGTCCGGCACAGTCAGTGTGGAAGGACCGAGTGGACAGGGACGGGGGCAGGCATTCCTGCCCTCTCCCACGGCCACCCTGAGTTTGGACTGAGTGTTCGTGTCGAGAGCCCACGAGGCCCCAGGTCTTGCCTGTCCGGGTCACGGCCATTCTCAGTCCCCACACTGACCTTCAGCTCAGAGGGTGTCACTGAGGGGTGGATGCGTAAACTGGGCACTGCCCGTAAACAGCGCCCGATGCAGTTCAGAATCGGCCGGCGGCCGGCCAGTTTCAAGGCTGGCAACCATGTCTTGAATTTCTTTCCCTGCAGGACCGAAGCACCTCGCTGTCTTCAGACTCTTCCCATACCCCAGCAGCGGGGAGCGGGACCCGGGGACCAGGCCTGTGGGGCAGGGGTGGGGTCCTGGGGGCACACGGCCGCTCTCCCGTCTCCTCTGTGGCCGTCAGCGTGACAAGCAGACGCTAATCTCACCCGCAGTCCTGTCTGACACCCCAGCCAGATGTCCTCCCCGATAAACGCAGCTCATTTTCTCTGCGAGCAGCAAGGCCGCGGCTGCATAGAGACACCTCCCATCCTCCCGAGTTGTGTGTATGTGTATGTGTGTGTGTGTGGGGGGGGCAGGTGGGGGGGATGTGCAGCTTCTTACCTGCCCACGGGCTCATGAAGCAAACGGGCAGAGCGTGGCGTGGGCACTGGCCTCTGAGCAGCCTCGCTCCGGCCCGTGGGCAGGCCACCAGGGGCCTAAGCAGTACCGGCCGGTGATGCCTTGGCTGTGGCCCACTGTCTACTTTCTCCATCCCGCCCCCCAGGCAGAGCGTGAGGATCGTGGATTCTGGGGCCGAACCCAGCCGCTCCCGCTGGCCCCGGAGGACTTTGGGGGGATTACATGTATCTGTCCACTGAGGCTTCTTTGGTGCGATAACTACCGGCCCGGTCCTGCTTGAGATGCCAGAGACTCGGCTGGGATCGGAAGGATAAAAACCCCGGTCCGTGTGGAGCTCGGGGCACCCGCTTTCTCCGACGAGGACGGAGTCTGTGCAGAGGGAGCTGGGAGGAGGGAGCTGCAGGGCACCTGGCACACAGCGGGCGCTCAGTGAGAGCTGCCCGTTATTCTAGTTGCTGTGATAACTGTCACCACCGAGCGTGCGTTGGGCAGGGAGGTATCACTGCCCCCTGTGCCCAAGGGTGAGCCACTGACAGTCAGGACAAAGCTCCGCCCCTTCCTGCCCAGGGGTGGGGTGGGGTGTGTGTGGGGGCTTCTGAGCCCAGGACAGGCAAATCTTCGGTCCCACCCAGGGGGCGGGCCTAGGGTTTCCAAGCCAAGGAAGGATGGAAGGAAGGACTTGTAGGATGGGGCCGACACTTCCTCCAAGGCCACGAGCTGGTTTGGAGAAAGAATCTGAAAACCGGGGGAAGAACACGAGCTCCTCCCTGGACAAGGCCGCGTTCGTGGGGCAACGGGCGATACACATCGGTACTACACATCCGTTACAGGCCTCTCCCACCTCCCCAGAGAGCACGGCCCAGGCCTGTGGGGTGGGAGGGGAGCGCAGTTAGAGGAGAAGATGCATTGGAATTAAAAGCCAATAAACCGGGAAGGCTGCCGGGCAGCTAATCAATAGAAATAATGCATTTGGGTGGTAGAAATAGTCCCGCAGATCAATGTCCCCTGAAGAAATATTTGTTTCCCTTACCAGCTGCCACAAGTGTGTAAAGGAACATAAAGCCTCCACAGAACCCCCCTGACAACTATGGATGCATCCCCCCCCAAACTCTCTCCCCCTCCCCGGCAACTGCTCCCCACTTACAGCGACGTGAGCGATTTCAGGCCCTGGAAGGCATCGGGCGCGATGTCCGATATCTGGTTCTTGCTGATGTCTCTGCAAACAGGAACAGGAGAGTCTGAACACGTGGCTCAGAGGCACAACGGCCGTTCCCACGTGCGAACCTAGCATTTCAGGTACCCAAAACGGCGAGAACGAATTCACCAACCAATTTATTCATTCCGAGAGCAAGAGAAGGGGCGTCGAGGCCATTCAAGTCAACCGCCTCCCGCCAAAATACACAGGATATACTGCGTGCGCATCCCTCTCCTGACTTCAAAGCACGGCCACCCATGGCGCCTGCCCTGGGCGGGGCTTTGCATGTGTGAGCCCTCCTCTGGCAGGTGGGACCTCAAGGCCGTGTCTGGGTCATACGGCTGACCATTAGAGCACAGATGAAGCAGAAACGCGCCCCTTCTCCCAGCCCCCCAACACAGGCCTGGGGTCCTCTAAGCGGCCCGTTCTACCTCGTGCCTCAGCCAACGCTTACTTTCTCCCCAAAGTCCTCCTGAGTCATTTCCCTTCCGCTGCCGTGACATTTCCTCTTTGACCTGCCAGGTTCTGGGCAGGACTCAGGGCTTCACCTGGTCAGGGCACCCTCCAGCCGTGTGAGCAGCTCATCCTGAGGTTCCCAGGATGGCGCTGGCAGTGCTCCCCACACGGGAGCAGCCCCAGCCCGCCACATCCTGGCGTGGTGACGCTGTGAGCGGGAGGCAGGCTGTGTGAGAGAGCAGCGGGCCTGGCCTGGAGGGCAGAGGGGTTTGGGGGCCTCCTCAGAACAGGAGGCCGCTGTGTTCCAGCACCCCAGGGACCTCCGAGCATCCCAGCCACCTCTGTGCACCGGCCTTGAGCTCTTGCTAATGGCTCTTCACCGAGGAAGACTGTCTCTCGGGCCGCTGGCTCTGGGACCGCCTCAGGCGCCTGTCGCTTAGACAGGGAGACGCTCCAATCTCAGCGACAAGGAACCCCTCCCGCTCTTTCTCTCTAACAAAACAAATCCATAGGTCCTTGCTCTTGTGCGGAAGAGGGGCAGCTGGGGTCGGGGCGAGCCAAGGAGGAGGAGATGGGAATAAGAAGAAAGCACGGCAAAGCGGATTCCTGAGCTACTGCCTCCTGCCCCCTCCCTCCTGCCCTGCTTCTCCTCCCAACAGCCTTCGGAGCACCGAGGCCCCCGCCCCGGCCTCGCTCCCTCCCCTCCTGCCTCCAAGGCCCGCAGGTGGAAAGACACGTCACAGGTCAGGCGTCTTGGGCACCGCTGTCGGGCTTATCTCTTTAGCTGCCCAGACGGCCTCCGACAAATCCACAGATTGTGCTTGCGAACTCGTCGGCTTACCCCGGCTTTCCCCCGGCGCTCCGTTTCTGTCTGAGGGTCTTAACAGGCAAACGCCCGGATTATCCTAAGCTCGCTCACCTCCAGCGCGGCGGCCTCGCAAGGAATTTCAGGCCCGAGAGCAACTGTTTTACTACTGTTGTTGTTTCTCCTGATCCTAGACGACCCCCCGAGGTACTCAGACGCTCTGCGTGCCGAGGGGGTTCTGTGGCCAGTGGGGCCGCCTTGAGTTAGCCTTGTGGGGGCCACCTGGGTCCCAGTCCCCAAGGAGACCTGGTCCCAGTCTCCATAGCTCTAGGTGCATGTCCCGTGGCTTTGGAGGTGGTGGGGAGAAGGAAGAGTCTAGGTGGGAACTGACCCTGCTAGTCACTTCGTCCACGTCCCTAACTCTGCGCAAGGGCAGTGGCAGCCTTGGGGACTTGGGGACGCGGAGTGGCCGGACGTGGCACCTGAAGCCCGCCTTGCTCTCACCGCCATGGGGCGGCTGGACCAGAAGGCAGCCGGGAACAGCGGAGGGTGCCCGCCTATCTCTGTGCTCGGCCTCTCCCAACCCACCCAGGGCGGTCCCAGGACAGACTCTGGGTGTCTTGTCACTCTCGACCGGTAGTCCTCAACCTCAAACATGTCACGGGGCATTCATGGAAAGGCAGAGACTGAGGGGGTTGGCTGGGGAGCTGGGGTAAGAAAACTGCACACAAATCCCCAGGTGCTGTCCATGCAGGTGGCCCCCGAGTCATGCCTCAGACCCACCCAGTCTCCTGGACTTATAAACACAAAGGCCGAGAGGGCGTGGCCTTCCCAGGCAGGTTGGGATGGAAGGAGCCGACTCCAGGGCCGACAGGGGTCCGGGGGAGAGAAAGGTGTGTGACAGGCGGGCTGGAGCCCGTGGGACTCTGCTCTCCCCGAGGTGGTGCCAATGGAGACGGTGCCAACAGGGATGGTGCCAGTGGAGAGCTCAGCACACCGTCCCGGCCGAGCAGCTCAGGTGAGTCCCCAGGGTCAGGGCCACCAGCTGCCCAACCCCTTAAGGCCCGGGGTCCTCTCCGGTGCCCCCGACTTCCCCTAAAAATGGCCCCTCCACCTGGATACAGGTTTTTACCTGGAAACGCGGTTACACTAAGCTGACCCCTGGAAGTGGGTGGGGACAAAGCCATTCATTCAGGCAGGATTCTTCACCGTCGTTTTATTATTAGAGCTACGAGAAGGATGCGGTTGAGGGGAAACCCGGGTTTGCTAGCGAAGAGAGACACGCCTAGGAGGAATTCACGCTTAGGACCTCACCAGGGACTCTGCTTCTCCCCGAGCCACCGCATGTGAGCAGGAGAGAAATGCTGAGTGGTCTCTTCCCTCCCATTCCCTTGGGGAGGAAGGGGTATCATATCAAACATCAAGAGAAGCGATGGAAAGTGAGGGCCTTCTGAAGTTCGCACCCACAGATCGTGGCGCGCCCAGCGGCGGGAAGACAGGGCGGTAGCACCCAGCCAAGCTCTAAATTACCTGGACTTCACCAAAAAGCAGAGCAGGAACTGAAACCACGCGAGAGATATATGGGCTGGGCAGGGATTGAACTTGTCATTTGTCACTGAAATTACTAGCTGGCTGCATAATCAAGCTGGGCTTTAAAAATGAATTGGGGGGGGGGGAGGGAGGGTTATGGAGAGAGTGAGCCGGGGAGGCAGGGAGCCAGGAGATTAATGGGCCAGGGCTTTAAATATTAAGGCCCATATTTATCCAGCTCCTCCGGCAGGAACGCTGCCACGGGGAGGGAGGAGCGGGCGAGGGCTGCCTCATTAGGTCGCGTCCCGCCTGGACCTGCGCCGGGAGAAGAGCCCATTTGGTTTGGGTTTCCAGGGACGCGGGAGCTGGTTCCTGAGCTCTGAGGGTGAAGCCCACCAGTGCCATTGCTTTGCCAGGGGTTTAGTTTTGACATAAAAGGAGTCAGCGGGCACGTATCCTCTTTCACGTGGGCCTCGCCCCCCAGGGAGAGGGATGCTTCAGCCCCGAGTGGAAGGGAACAGCCGATCCTCGCACATCCCCTGCCTCTCTCCCCTCCCTGTGGGGCCAGAGGGAGTAAGTGCTGCAGTGGAAATGGCACCACGATGGTTGAGCTGGAATAATGATTTCTTAGCCTGGAAGAGGGAATGGTGTCACCTGTCTCCCCCCCCCCCCCACATCCCCCAGGTTCTTAGTAGCTTCTGTGATGGGATGGATGGGCCATTTCTGAACCCCACTAGCCCCCTGCAGTGGGCCTGGTCTGGTGGCTCACAGAGCAGTGCTCACGGGGCCATGTGACGGGGAGGGTGGTGCTGATGTCGCCTCACCGGCGGGAGGGGCCGTCCAGCTCTCCGTGCTGCTGTGGGAGAGCACGTCATGGAGGCAGTGATGTGGTTAAGGTGACCATGGCGATGGTGGGGTAGTCATGGGCAAGTCATAGGGTTGGAGGATAAGAACCTTCTCATCTCACTTAGAAAGAATAGAAAGGTCTGACCATAGTCTTAAGGGTCCCGGGGATCTAGGCCTTACCTGCCTCTCAACACCGTCCCCACCACTTCATTCCTCACTTGCTCCCCACCCACACTCCCTTTGCACACTCCCCATTGCACACTCTTCATGCACAATCCCCATTGCACACTCCCCACCCACACTCCTCTTGCACACTCTGCACACTCACTCTCCATGCACAATCCCCATTGCACACTCCCCACCCACACTCCCCTTGCACACTCTGCACACTCACTCTCCATGCACAATCCCCATTGCACAATCCCCATGCACAATCCCCATTGCACCCCCCTCCCACTCCCTTGCATGAACACCCATGCACACTGCCCACGGCCTTCCACGCATCCTTCCCCTGAGCCTGGCATGACTCACTTCCTCTGCTCGCCCACCTGCACATAGAGGCCTTCAGGACAAGCCCCCCTGAAGCCCACCCGCCATCACTCTCTGCCCCCTCCCTTCCCCGGTTTTACTTTCTGTGCGGAGCAGCTTCCAGGGCTGCAGTGAACGGCTGTGCTCTCAGACACGGAGGCCCGCGGGAGATCACCTCAGTCCCGTGCTGACCGCAGACCCTAACCCAGCTCCTCACGCCAGCGGGTGCGTATTGAATGGCCGGGCGAGGTTGTGGCAACGCTGGTGCCAGTGCTGCAGAGCGACACAGCCACTGCCACCTTCCACGGCAGCTCCTGATCTAGGTCCACATCTCACGGCCAGGCAGCGGCAGGAAAGGTGACGGCGTTTTTAGGCCAAAAGAGCTCCCTCCCCTCCCGCCCAGACCGTTTCCTTTGCTCTGCCTGGAGCGGCCCTCGCTGTCCAACCAGGTGTGTGGGTGCCAAGACCCGCTACCTCCCGCTCGGAGTGCAGCACTGCTGAACCTCCCCGGGCACTGCCCGGGGAGCGTGGTACCGCCTGTCCCCTGAGCAGGCTGCCCACCGCACGCGACATGCTACCCCCAAACTGAACATGTGTGGGCCCGTCTGTGCCCGGTGGAGACTCACATTCGCTTCAGCTTCTTGTACGGGGTGAAGGCTCCGGCGGGGATGGACCTGATGGAGTTCTGCTCCAGGCGTCTGGGGACAGAGCAGAGGGGAGTCAGTTAGCCGTCTGGGAACAGAGCAGAGGGGAGCCCGTTAGCCATCCGCCCGTCACCCAGGGGTGCGCGCGGAGGGCCCCCAGGGCAGGAGGGTCTCTCCCGGCAGGCGGCGCACATTCTGGGTCAGGGAGGCCGGGCTGCACCGTGCAGAAGCCAGAGACGGTGTTCCGAGGTGTGGGGCCCCCACCCGGGGCTGGAAGAGGTGACATGCCCCGAGTGCCTGGTGCCCCAGGCGGCAGCTTCTCCTGAAAAAGCTCCGGGGTGACAGAGCGCGCCGGGAAGACAGGGAGAGAGGAGAGTAAGAAGCCACGGCCCAGGCTGGCCATGCTTGGTGGAAGTGCCACTATTCACACAGAACTGCCACCCTGCCGTGGGGTCCTGGACAGGCACACAGGACAGCGGCTGACTCCATGTCTGGGTTTCTTTTCTTTTCTTTTTGAGGAATAATTGACATATAACATTATGTTAGTTTCAGGTGAACAGTACAATGACTCAATGTTTATTCCTGGGGTTTTCTTTCTTTTTTCTTTTTTTTTTAAAAAAATATATATTTTAATTGATATTTTACAGAGAGGAAGGGAGAGAGATAGAGAGCTAGAAACGTCGATGAGAGAGAAACATCGACCAGCTGCCTCCTGCACACCCCCCACCGGGAATATGCCCGCAACCAATGTACATGCCCTTGGCCGGAATCGAACCCGGGACCTTTCAGTCCGCAGACCGACGCTCTACCACTGAGCCAAATCGGTTTCGGCTCTTTTTTCTTTTTTTTAAAAAAAATATCTTTATTGATTTCAGAGAGGAAGGGAGAGGGAGAGAGAGATAGAAACATCAACGATGAGAGAAAAATCACCCATCAGCTGCCTCCTATTGGGGATGGAGCCTGCAACCCAGGAATGTGCCCCGATCACGAACTGAATGGTGACCTCCTGGTTCAACGGCTGATGCTCAACCACTGAGCCACACCGGCGGGGCTATCCTTGGGTTTTTCAATCGGCTGTTTTCATCTGATGGAGGAACAGGCTTCCCATCTTTAGCTCCTGCCTGACATTCATCACCCTCGTGGTGTCAGGGGACCTGGCTGGACCACTCACTGCCCCAGGCAGCTGCTCCAATCTAGGGCTCCCACATCTTACAGACTCCCCTGAAATGCGTCCTCTCCTGTCACTCTGGGAAGACGAGAGCTGCCGCAGGCCCCCGGCCCAGAGCTTCCGTGGAAGAGTAAGGGCCTTCCTACTCTTGGGGAGGGAGCGCGCACGTCCATTCTTTATTCTTTCGCCTCCCCAACGGCTTCCCGTCACCAGGAACAGGTGCGGCGGGGAAGGGCCGGGCGGGAGGCGGCCTCTGTGAGAGGAGCTGAGTGATGGCCTGGCCCAGGCTGAGGACGCAGCCTCTCCCTCATCCATCTCCCTTGTCTCCGAGGTGCGGATCCTTTCGTCACCTCCTCATTCGGCGTGGGGACTCCCCAAACCTCAGCGGGAAGACACAGGAAAGGTGTGTGGGGAGGTGCGGGGATGGGGGTGGGGGTAGGGGTGGGGGGCAGGAGGAAGCCACGGGAGGAGCCAGCTCCCTCCGAGGCCACGTCTGGTGGCTGCACACTCCTGGCCGGGACGGACCCATTCATCTCGAAGAGTAATCCCCGCTGCAGAGTGGGGGAGACAGTCGTATTAATTTGTGCCTCCACGATCTCATCTTCATCGGGGGACAGAGTATCCGTTCCTGGAACGGCTAATGGAGCAGTTTTGCCAGCAATTTTCCCATTTCAAACAACATCTCGGCGGCTAATGGTGGGAGGGCTTGGCAGGCCGACCCATAACACAGACAAATCACTCCCCAGGCCAGAGGCGGGGGGAGACAGGGGAGGAGGAGGGGCGGGGAGAGGAGGGAGGGAGCACCGGGACAGAGCATTCCAGGCTGCCGGGGGAGGAGTGTGCAGACGAGACTGCACGGTCTGCTGAGAAGGCCTCGGTGGCCGCCGGTGTGTGTGTGTGTGTGTGTGTGTGTGTGTGTGTGTGTGTGTATGTGTGTCTGCGGGGCACGTGGGTGCAGGCTGGCTGGGTAGGGACCTGGCTGGCTCACCGTGAGCCACAGAGATGCCACGAGGTCTCAGAGGCCTGGTCTGAGGAGTTCCAAGGACATTTGCGTTCTCCAGGAAAGCTGAGTTTTCTCAGCTCAGACAGCAGCTCTGTGGGTCTCTGGGGCCGCCAGGCAGGTGGCAACTGCTCTCCAGGAATCCCGAGAATCCCCTGCTCCTCGGGCGGGCGAGGGATCGCGGCTGGCTGGTGCCTCAGGAGGGAGCCACTGCCCGTTAGCAATGGGGACCCCCTCAGCTTTGCCAGACGACCCGCTGCTCCTTGGCTGCGGGCCAAGAGCCCGTGCAAGTCAGGTCAGCTCAGCGCGGGGCATGCGGTTCCTAATGGCCTACCTCCCCTTAGGGGAGGTGCACGGCCGAGGGCGGGATGAGCCCCTGAGCAGGAGGGGATACTGCCCCCCAGGGGCTGACTCAGCTGGTGATTTAATCCAGCCCAAGACGGTCCATCACGGAACTGAGCGTCACTGCTACCATCCCGGAAGAGCTGCTGCTTGTGGAGCGGAGCTGATGTACGTCCATTGTCTCTTTCCGTCCTTACTCTGCCCGGGCAAGTGGTTGGGCCCTGTTTTGTGGATGAGGGAAGTAAAACCGAGAGGGAACAGCCTGCCCCTTTGGTGGGGGGGTACAGGGGGCAGCACTGACAGCCCTCTGCTCCTGCCTCTGACCACACGGCCTCTCCATAGGCTAGGAAAGGGGAAAACCGAGGCCCGAAGCCACGGGAAAGTCTGAGGGGTTAGGAGGCGCCACACAGCCTCCGCAGCCGCAGGTATTTTGTATAAAGGCTGTGGGAGATGAGGGAAGAGCGATCTGAATGTGTATAACATATGCAAACAGAATGCAAAGATGTGATTTTTGAACAAAGAGTTCCGATCTGAGCCTGTTAGCCTGCAGGGACGTGGCTGTGCCCCTCTGCTTTCGGACTCGCACTCTGGGGAGGGTCTTTTCTCTGCCCTTCCCGCTGTGGGTGCTGCTGTGGGTGCTGGCTGGGCACCCAACTCCACCGAGATGCCAGGGGGGCCAGGAGCCGCAGGTCAGCCTTGCCCCGGGGGCATCAGAGTTTGTCTTGGGGAGGGGTGCGTAGCTGTGAACAGTCAGCTATTTCAGTGCAAAAGCCAGGGTAGCCATAACGGCAGCCACAAGTGCTTAGACGTCAGGCATCAGGCTGAGCTCAACAAGGCTTGGCTAAGAATTCACCTCTAGGAGGCGGACCCTATGCGTTACTGCCACCCCCACATCAAACAGGAGGAAACCGAGGCCTGGAGATGTTAAGTCCAGTGTCTAGACTCAGGGAGCCGGGAAGAGCTAGGGTGGGACGCACACTCAGTTTCTCCAGCTCAAGAGCCGCGTCTCAGTCGCTGAGCTGTGCTGGAGACCCTTTGGAGCTGAGGTCTCTCCATTCTTTTTTTTATTTTTATTTTAAAAAAATGTATTTTATTGATATTTCACAGAGAGGAAGGGAAAGAGATAGAGAGCTAGAAACGTCGATGAGAGAGAAACATCGACCAGCCGCCTCTTGCACACCCCCTATCGGGGATGTGCCCACAACCAATGTACATGCCCTTGACCGGAATCGAACCTGGGACCTTTCAGTCCGCAGACTGACGCTCTACCACTGAGCCAAACCGGTTTCGGCTCTCTCCATTCTTGTAGTCACTGCCCCTGCCCATCCCCCGGGACACGGCCCTTCCGTCGGGGGCGAGGCCGTGTGCACACGCATGTCTATGCAGCAGGCTCCCCTGGCGGTGGCTACACACAGCCCAGCCCCGTCCTACAGCCCGCAACACGCGTGCAAAGGTGCGGGCTCCCAGCCACGGAAACTCGGAGTGGAGGACAGAAGCAGCGTTCCCACCAGCAAAACCCGGCACGCTCGGGGGTGGGTCTGAAGCCAAGGGCTGCGTTAGGTCTCACTTAACTGGCACGTGTGTCTTTCCTTGTCTGGCAAGCACCCGCCAGGCTGCCAGCTGATCTGACAGAACCGGCGTGAAAACAAACACACAAATCAAACACCCGAGCATCTCCCGCGCCAGCGACGCTCCGGGAACGCCCAACGGGGGTTTCAGCCATGCGCGGTCCGCATCGATTCGCCCCAGTTACCCGGTGCTTCCTTAATGATCCGTCGCTTATAAACCCTCGACGGAACACAATATATTTATTTCTAGCCACACGCCAGCCAACACCGTGCCCGGGAGGCTGCCAGGGGCTGCCAGTCACCTGGCAGAGAGGTCCTGGAGCCGGGCCGGACCCCTGATGGTGATGGGGCCGAGGCAGCGCTAAGGACGAACATCCACCGTCTAACTGAGGGCTCCTTATGCCAGACACGGTGCTCGTCTTATCCCTTCCACAACCCAACAAGGCAATGGGATCCTTCATCTACCCATTTTATGGACGGAGAAATGGTGGCACAAAGAGGCCAGTTTGCCTGATGCCAAGTTGCTGGCAAACGGCAGAGCCAGCCCGGAACCTAGAGAGGTGTGGTGCCAACGCCCGCATTCTCCACCCCGGGCTGCACTGCCCCCCGGAAGCCCCTTCGTGAGGGCTTCAGTGGTCCTAGCCTTTCCATCTCCAGTCTTCTCTGGAGTTGGCAGCTCTTGCTCGGAGTCCAGGTGGTGCTGGAGGAAGGAAATTCCGCGTGTGCCCTTCGCCAAGGTCACCCCGGGCCGCGGAGAAAGGCAACACCGCAGAGCCCAGAGGCCCCGCTCAGGTGCTCCCGTGCGCCTGGAAGAGGGCCGAGGGGAGGTCGAGTCAAGGTCACATTCCTGACCCCTCCTTTCTCTGCCTCTGCTCCTGGCGCTTCTGCAGACAGGCAGTGAGCCCCAGACATCCCCACCGAGCCTGTGTGCGTGGTGACGGCAGCGATGGGGACGCGGGCAGCGGTGGCCTGAGCTGTTGCTAAGCGGCTCTGCAGAGCACCTGGCGCCACCGGCAGGAGCGCGGGGACCGGCGCAGGGCCCAGTCTGCTCCGACGCTGTGCACATGCTCAGAGGCCTCCACCAGGGGACATTTTTCTTCATCGTGGGGAAAAAAATGAATGAAGAATAAATAGTGTGGGAACTTGAGCCTAATTATTCTATCACGTCCTGTATGTATACATGCGCATACGTTTTTTTCTTTTTTAGATCCCGTTTAGATTCCAAACGCTGTGCTACTTTCTACGTGTTACGTTATTTAATCTTCATAGAAAATCTCTAGCAGGTTCCAGGAGCTCCATTTCTCAAAGGCGGGGGGGGGGGGGGGGGGACTGGGTGAGGCAGGAGAGGTTAGAGAAACGTGCCCCAAGTAAGACTCGGAGCCAGGATTCGCACCCAGGACTGCTTATCCCGAGGCTCTGCCTTATTCTGCTGCCTGACCGGTTTCCCCTCCTCCTTCTGTGTCCCCCCATCCCCCCTTTCCGTGGCAGACCCGCAGAACCGGGGGTTCTCGGGACATTAGAAGACTCACTGGTGCCGAAACCAGTTTGGCTCAGTGGTAGAGCGTCAGTCTGTGGACTGAAAGGTCCCAGGTTCGATTCCGGTCAAGGGCATGTACCTTGGTTGCGGGCACCATCCCCGGTGGGGGGTGTGCAGGAGGCAGCTGGTCGATGCTTCTCTCTCATCTACGTTTCTAGCTCTCTATCTCTCTCCCTTCCTCTCTGTAAAATATCAATAAAATATATATTAAAAAAAAAAGAAGACTCACTGGTGCCAGTGGTTTCCAGAGCCCGCAGCCTTTCTGTGCTCTCGGCTGCCCTTCTGCTGCTGTGGATCGGTTCTCTCTCTCTTTTCCACCCCCTGCAGGCAGTGTCACGGGGGAGGGAGATGCGCTTTTGTGAAGCAGCTGTCTCCCCAGCCCGGAAGGACACCGGGGTTGAGGTGAGGCTAGGTGGAGGGTGGGGTGACTGCCCCCCATGCTTTCCCTTATACTTGACCCTGAAGCCCACCACAACCTTTCCCACCAAACACACTGTCCTAGCAAAGGCCTGAGGCACTGGCGGACACTGGGGTACGGAGCAGAAATAGGAGCAGATGGGGCTCCGGGTGCAGACGGCCCCTCTGCAGCCCCGAGGACCCAGGAGGAGGGCGGGAGGTGACAGAACAGGAAACATGGGGGACCGGGCTCTCCCCAGAACTGTCCCAGCTGGGGCTGGAGCTGGTTCAGAGAAGCGAGTGGGAGCGCCTCCGTTTCCAGGAATGTTTGCTGTGCACCGTCTCGCTGCGGGCTCCGGGGAAGAGAGCTATTTTTAGAGGAACTGGCTCTGTCATGGCGGGGGGGGGGGGGGGGGGGGGGGAGACCAGCACACAGCGCTCCGAGCTGCTCTGCCTCGGAAAAGCATCTGAAAGAGGCTGCCAGATGGCCTCGCACGAGAGAGTGAGAGCGCTCCTCACAACCCAGCGTGCTGGCGAGCAGAGCCCTCCCGAGGTGAAGAGCGTCACCACCAGCTAGGGACCCAGAGAGAGGGAGAGAGAGGCGGGAGGACAGAGGCTGCCTCGGTGCCAAGCCCCCCGAGGGAGAGGGAGAAATACGGGTGTGGAGATGGCTGCGAACACGAGGCGGCAGAAGGAGGGGAAGTCACATTCAGCTGACTTTGGGATGATGAACCAGACACTTCCTAGTCATCCTGGGGTGCAGCCTGCAGTTTCACTCTCCACGCCCGTTTTTTCTCATCTGTCAGCCTCCCCCACCTGCTGGGCTCCTCTCCCCGTCAAGGCGATGCATTTCGGCGGCTTGAAAGACGTCTGAGCCGCCACCCAGGACCCTGAGCACCTGCTTTGTTGCCTTTAGGAGCGAGCAGGTCTCCCCTCAAGTTCTCCCCACCGACCATAGAGTCTCAACTCTCCGACTCTGATGCCTCAGCTTCACTGCATCACAGAAGGGAATGATGCAAATGCAGCAAGGGAAGTCCTGGGCAACCTGGCGGGCCCGGGTGCCCCAGGGTCAAGGGCAGGGTCAAGGGCAGGGGTAGGGGCAGGGGCAGGGACAGCCTTATTTGCAAATCCCCAAACATGTGCGTGGAGATGAGCCACCTCCAGACTCAATGCATCACACAAGTGGCTAGTCTCGTTCCACAACCTATTCTCTCACCCTTGACTTTCAAAACACTGACTTAGCTTCACAGAAGGAGCTCTCATACAGGTCGTTCCAGCTCCTATAATTTGGCTTCTAACCCCTCCCCATGACTAATAGAAGCGGTGGCCACAGGAGCAGTCGTACTAATTGTAGTAGGAAAGCGACAGCAATCGTTATGGCAGTGTGTCTCCGGTGCCAGACCCAATGCTAAGCGTGGGACGGCATCCATTCACTCACCCCCACAAGAACCAGTAAGAGGGGGCCGGTAGCCTCTGCTTTTCGGTTAAGAAAACCAAGACTCAGAAAGGTTACTTGCCGATGGCAACAAGTCAGTGATGCAGACAGAACGTGGGAGGGTTTGCCTGCTTCCCTGGCCCCCACGTTTGAGAACCTGGCTGCTGTCTGCTTATTTTTGGACAGTGGCTTATTTTTGGAAACACTCTAGCTAGATCCCAGACTTTCGGATTTCATAGGCTAAGTGGTTAAAGAGCTTTTGTTTTGCCAATTAAGGCAATCTCTCTCTTTCTCTGTGTCAGACATAATACATATTTATATATAAACATGCATTTACAATTATATAATAATTACACATATAATTAAACACATTTAAGACATGCACATATTCTGCTTTCAGTGGCCATCAATTTATAAAGTTAAGGATATTTAAAACATATATTTGTATTGATTTCAGAGAAGGGAGAGGGAGAGAGAGACAGAAACATCAATGATAAGAGAGAATCATTGATCGGCTGCCTCCTCCATGCCCCCCCCCCTCCGCCCCCCACTGGGGATCAAGCCTGCAACCCGGGCATTTGCCCTTGACCGGAATTGAACCTTTAGTCTGCAGACTGACACTCTATACCCACTGAGCCAAACCAGCTAGGGCAAAGGTATATTTAAATAACAACAATAACAGAAATAGGAAGTCCAGGAATTTATAATAAAGGACCTTCCTTTAAGAGGAATATTTTTGCTCAATGGAAAAAAATATCAAACTGGTTTTGTTTTTCTCACTTTACCCAAATAAGAGAAGATTCAGTACTAACCAGGGAGCCTTTTGGAAATGGCTGCTCTAGTTTGTTACCATCCCCGCCAGGTGCCAGCTCCACAGCCTGGCTGCGTCCCACCTCCTACATGGATAGCTCCAATGTCTCTCCCACACCTGAGCTGTGTGCCTCCGAGGTTCAGAGACAAGCAGCAGGCGAGGAGGGGGGCAGGCTGCAGGCTCCTGAGTCAGGGGTGGAGAGGGGGCCAATGGCTAGAGCTTGACCCCCTCCACTGGCCTCTTTCATCGGCCTTGGTGGGAGACCTGGTCAAGAGGGGGATCTGTGCCTGCCAAAGAGAAAAGCTGGCAGATGGGGCAGAAGGGAAGGATCCGTGGGAATCTGAAATGACATGCTGTTGGCAGGAATCCTGTCTCGAATACCCATCCATCTCGGGAGGCCCAGGGTCCTACGTTGGCAGGATGGAGAGGGAAGGGTGAGGGCTCTTGTAAAGAAGAGCAAAGGTTGGCTGGGTGGAGAGAGCAATGTGGCTGGGAGGAGAAGTGGCAAGACCATGGTGGGAAGAGAGTGAGGGAAGGGGTGGTGGTGGAAATGAATCACAGGAGGGAGAAGAGAAGGGAACAGGGTACAGAAGGGGAAGAGTAAGGACAAGAATAAAGAGAATGAGCAGGAAGTATGGGCACAAGAGGTGCCGAGATCTAAGGGAATCCACAGAAAGCGGGCCTTCGAGGCCAGAGCCGGGGGCCAGGAGGAGCGAAGGGGAGTCACAGTGAAATGTGAGGAAGTCGTTGAGGATTCTCGCTGATTGATAGGAAGGCGGAGGGCTGAGTGAAGATGGGTGAAGGCCTCAGAAGGGGAGGAGATCAGGTTAGAAGGACTCTTTGCTAGCTAGCTGTGGACTACAGGAAGGGTGTGGAGGCACGGATTGTGTCCACCGGGGCTGGGGAGGAGAGTGTTAAAGGAAATCAGAGACAAGCTGGCAAAGCAGATGGAACAAGAAGAAACAGAAGCTCCACGGTTGTAAGTCAATCGGGGTGAAACCAAAGTCCTTAAAACGCCTCCAGGATTTGTTCCCTCTTACCCGCCGGGTCATCTCCCAACACGCCCACTGTGATTCCTCCACGCGGGCTTCTGGTACACCAGGCACGCCCTGCCTCGGGGCCTCTGCACCTGCGCTTCCCTCTCCCCACAACACTCTTCCTCCAGACGTTCACTGTTTGGGGTCCCATTTACCTCACATCCTTTCCTTGCCTTTTCCCATAGAACCTACCACCTTCTAGCGTATCATCTAATTTACTCTGCTTTGTTTATTGTTTATCACACTCTCCCCATCACCAGAATGCAAGCACCGTGAGAGCAGACATTTTATCTACTTGTTGATGTTCCCCAAGTGCAGAAGAATGGCTGGAACACAGTGAGCCCACAATAGATATTTGTTAAAGGAATGCATGAATGGAAGAGTCAATGGTCATCGGTGGGAACATAGGGCATGCAGAGGAGGAAGAGGAGAAAAAGGAAGAGGATGAGAAGGAGAAGGAGGAGGAGGAGGGGGAGAAAGGAAAGGAGGAGGAGAAGATGAAGCAGAGAAATGAGGAATATGTGTTTCTTATTTGAAGGGGTTTCATCTAATCATGTTTTTAAAAAATATATTTTATTGATTTTTTTTTTTAAGAGAGGAAGGGAATGGGATATAGAGCTAGAAACATCAATGAGAGAGAAACGTCAATCAGCTGCCTCCTGCACACCCCCTACTGGGTATGTGCCCGCAACCAAGGTACATGCCCTTGACCAAATTCAAACCTGGGACCCTTCCCTCTGCAGGCGGCCGCTCTATCCACTGAGCCAAACCAGCTAGGGCTCTAATCATGTTTTTAATAAAGTCGCCCAAAGGTGAATGCAGACATGAAAACAGTTATTGTCATATAGCGTGATCTCAGGGTCAATGCTGACTGCCCCCATGCTCGATCCAGAATGAGACGCGGGCCATGTCCTCAGCAGAGGGAAGAGGGACAACGTGGAGCTACGTGGGCAAACCTATTTTACTGGGAATTGGGAGGTCTGTGCACACACACGAACACGCACCACCTTGCCCCCATGTAAAGACCATCTAAAGGACGACCATCAGCTCTGAAATGACGGAGGGCTCAGTCTTGGGCTCAAGGGCGCGGCTGTGACACCAGCCCCTCGCCAGGGCTCTGCCCACCACCACCATCTGGGCACGGCCCACGTGCTTGGACTGCATGCAGAGCTCACACAAAGCGTTCCACTCAGTTTCACAGTGAGCGTCAAGGCTATGTCATCGTCAAGTTACTACCGGAGAGAAAACTAAAGATGAGAAAGAGCAATCCTTTGCCCCAAGTTCTCCCCTTTCCCCTTTAGTAACCGGGGGAACCAGGAGGTCATCACAGGGGGCCCAGGCAGGGCCGGCAAACTTCTATACAAAAGACCAAACAGGGCACATCAGGCTGCGGGGCCCAATGACTCACTCCTGCCTTCCTCCAACAGCCAGACACGATACGTAAACAAGTGAGCGTGGCTGAGTTCCAATAAAACTTCATTTACAAAAATAGATGGGCTACCTCGGGCCATTGCTTACTGCTTTAGAGTCTGTGCTCTTTTAAAAAAAAATATTTTATTGATTTTTTTACAGAGAGGAAGGGAGAGGGATAGAGAGTTAGAAACATGGATGAGAGAGAAACATCAATCAGTTGCCTCCTGCACACCCCCTACTGGGGATGTGCCTGCAACCAAGGTACATGCCCTTGACTGGACCTGAACCTGGGACCCTTGAGTCTGCAGGCCGACGCTCTATCCACTGAACCAAACTGGTCAGGGTGAGTCTGTGCTCTTTTCTTTGTTTGTTTGCTAATCCTCACCAGAGGGTATTTCCACCCTCCCTCCCCCACTGATTTTTAGAGAGAGTGAAAGGGAGGGAGAAAGACGAGAGACAAAGACAGCGATGTTGCCTCCCACACGTGCCCCAATCAGAGCCGTGATCGAACCTGTGACCCTTCAGTCCTGGGGCTGACATTCTAATCAGTAAGCCAAACCAGCGAGGGCTAGTGCATGCTGCTGAGCACTGCCGTGCATAGCTGGGAAAGGCTCTAGGATAGCAGAGAGATTGATCCCCAAGTGCTTTTAACTGTCAGCTCCCACAGCTCAACTCCCAGAGAACGAACGGGCTGAGACAGGGTGGCAGACGGGGCACTTACATTTCGACGATGCCCTCCGGCAGGTTGGCGGGGATCTCCGTCAAGCCCTTCCCCCGGCAGTCCACGATGTTATTGCTGCAGGTGCAGGCCGAAGGGCAGGAGATGGAGTTGGCATTGCAGGCTGGCGGCTCCGAGTGGGGGCCTGTGGGGCCAGAGCACAGTGGTCAACTCGTGTCCGTGTCAGGAGTCGAATGGGCACCTGGGCCCCCGTGGCCAGCTACCCAACGAGGCGGCACTACGGGGTAAGCTGCTGGGAGGACGGTCACCAGCAGACACAGTCCGCGTCTTGCAGACGCAGCTGCCTCTGGCTGCACGTTCAGCCCGGAGGAGAGAGGCTGCCCTTGACCTGCCTATTTCTGGATGGTTCCACCTGCTCTGTCAGCTCATCACCCTCATCTTTTAGAGAGAGTGCTGTTCTCTGAGTCAACCAAGCACACAAATATGCCACGAGCTGACCCCGGACCACTGTCTCAGGGAGCCCTATGTCTGGTGACCCCGGGGTTGGGAAGGGTTGTTCGTGTTTACCTGGGATGTGGATGCTAACTATGGACACACCTTCATTCGTTCCTCTAGTGCCTGGAAGTCACTGTCCAAACCAGCGGGAGGAAGGAAGGTGGGGACACACCCCCGTGTGGGGCACTGGAGTTGTCCAGTGTCAACACAGTCATCAGCGGCGCCATCCGAGGCCCTCTCAAGCAGCGTTGACATCCAGAGAGCGAGCTAACAGCGCTCGCCGCATTAGAAAAAGGCAGGGAAGTCACCTCGCGTGTTGGAGTCAGCTCTTAATTCTGCTCCAGTTGAGAACTAGTGTGAATTTAAACCAAAAACCCAAGAAACTGGCATCGGAGGCACTTACTCCGAAGGTGAGTGTAGCTAAACACACGCGTCACACACTAACTCCGGATTCCGGCACGAGGATCTCGGTCACCGGATGCGGTGGCCACACGGAGCCTCTAGCACAGGAAGTGGACGCGAACGCTTTGAAAGACATTGGGCACGTTTTCAAATAGGATTAGTTCTTCAAAGGGAGGTCAGGATCTCGAACCCATGGCTAGTTTTTTTCACATGTGGACACTGAGGTCCAAAAGGTAGACTCAGCCCAGCGGCCCTACCAGACCTTGTCCCAGGGCTGCTGCGTCCGGCAGGGCTCCTCTGCGTCTGCCCCCCGCTCCTCCTCCCAGGGCAGAGGCCGCGGGCAGGACCGCACTCAGACTAACGCCGCAGACCTCCGCACTGGGCAGGCGCAGGGCACCAAGCACAGGGAAGGACGGGGGAGTCTGGCCTCCGTCCACTGGAGGAGCTGAGGGGGAGCAGGTGGGTGCAGCGAGAGCAGTTGAGTCACAGGACCGACTGGGCCTGGGATAAGTCCTCCTTCGGACCCTGAGTGAGACTCGAAGTGGAGGGTCTGCCCTCCATGCTCACTAGTCCCACCTGGGGGTGGCCCTTCTGCAGAGACTCAACTTGATGCCTTGATGCCAGCCTGGTGACCAAAGACTCTTATTTCCCTGGGCCTCACCTTCGCACACAAACACACACACAAATTCACACGCACACTCCCTCTCTCTTAAAAAGCATTGTCTTAGCTGGACATTTGAAGAAAAAAAAGATTCCTGTCTTGGGTACAAGGCCTTCAAACTCTCTGGTGGATGTTCGTGGATCCAGCAGAGATCGTGGAAAATGCCAGAGCGGAGACGACTTAACACTGAGCCGCCAACTGCAACATCCAGCCTCTTAGAGAGAGGGACCCTCGCTTCGCCTCCACCTGGGAATGGCTTGACTTTTCTGAGAAAACGGCAGCCCAGCCAGCCAGCCCACCTGAGCCTCGGTCAGGAAGAGGAGGGCGAGTGGCTGAGAGAGTGGTCCCTGCCGTCCCACTGCCTCAGTTTGAATCCTACTTCTATCACCTCACCCTCCTGTCCCCGTGCCTCAGTTTCCCCCATCTGTGAAATGGGGGGGGGGGAATAGCATTGCTTATTTGGTAGCATGGTTCTGTTGGGAAGGCAAAGGCGGTTACTGCATGAGAAGCGTTTGGAAGAATGCACGGCACAGAGCCAGCGCTTAGGAATGCTTGTTGTTGTTAATGCTGTTGCTGTTCTCATCACTGTTTCAACATGGCCTGCAGGACCCTCCTGAGCCTTTTGCTACCGTCTCGGTGGATGAGGCTTTGCATTGCAGACTTCCAAAGTCCTTCCTGGGCCTAAAGACCAACTATGCCCGTCCTTCTGAAACTGGGAGCAGGAGTGAGACGCCTCCCAGGCAGCCCCCTCCCCTGCGCTCTTGTCTCAGCGGGTGGCAAAGAGGGTGCCCGTGTGAAGGCTCCCGTCCCTCTCCCACATCCCGGGGAGGTGCCAGGGTTTAACAGAGCAGATGGGGCTCCCCGGAGAGATCCAGGCCTGGCCCTGCACACCAAGGGGCAAGCGCACCTGACAGCGCCGGGACCACGGCCACACCGGGCCTTCCCGTTGGGGCAATGCCAGGGCTCCTCAGAGGCCAGTCTGAGCTCCTGCCCATCCACCGAGGGGAGGGTTGTCCCTCTTTTATCTGTCAATATCACGTGGTTGGGGTGTTTCAGAAGAAGGGGTGGGGGGAGGCATTAGACTCAAGGGCTCATCTGGGTAACCGGAAGTTCTGAAACGGAGTTTTTCAAAGCCGCTCGGACTCCGATGTTGAAGCCGGTTCCGTTTAAAGCGGACCAGGCTGCAGCCTTCATCCCCAGGAAGGAGCTGTCCTAGGCAGGGCGGCTCTGTCCTGCAGGCAGCCTCAGCGTAAGCAGCATTTCAAAGGGCGTCGTCAAGGCTTTTAAAAAAGCCTTTGGGAAAACGATCCTTAACAAGGTCACTAACAACACCTTTAATTACGCAGAGAGGTAATTATAGCCCCGAGAGCACCTGGCTGGCAGCGCCCCAGCGGGCATCCACACACAGGGAGGGCATCGCACTCCTGTAGAAAAGGATAAAATGCTGCAGGCTGGAGGTGGTCAGGCTGGAGGTGGTCAGCGCCTGCCGGACCGAGCCCCGCCCACCTGGGCTCCGAGTGTGGAGCAGGCAGAAGCCCCGCCCCTTGGCTCCGCCTCTGGACAGACTGAGTCTAGATGTCAGTTCCACCAGGGCAGGGCCCTGTCTGCCTCCTTCCTGTTCAACCTCTGTGCCTCACACAGGGCGCGGCCGGAAGCACTGTTGCAGTGACCAGGCCTTGGGGGGAGGGGAGGGTGGATCCATGGAAGCAGTGGGCCCAGAAGCTCTGTGGACGAGGGGGTGAGAGGTCCTCCTGGAAGGGCCTGGGGGAGGCCCCCTGAGTCCCCAGTGCCCTGGGCTCTGGTCACCAGGGTCAGCCACAGAGGGGGCAGCTGGAGGGGCTCTGGTAGGTGGGACTCCCGTGCCTGAGGCCAAAGGCTTTCTACCAGAGCTCTCCGTGCTCACGGCCAAGGCCGCCTGCCCGCCCCAGCTCAACGGGCGCCTGGCTCACCCCCACGGTCAGGGCGTCCGAGGCCCTGCACCTCACCCCGCCAGCAGGCCCCTCGCTCCCTGCTTTTCCCGGCCACGAATGCTGAGGGTGGTGGGGGGAGGGGAGAGGCAGTGGATTCCAAGGGGATGAAGTGAGGACCTCCCTCCCTTTCTATCCGGGGAATTCTTTGACTATAAGCTGAGAATCAGAGAGAAGTGGGAACGGAGTTTTTACATCGGGATAGGAAGAGCCTCCACATATCTTTCATGGGAGGGACCACCTGGGTATGTGTCTGCCACATGCCCGTGTGTTCCTGGGGCTGAGGAATCACCGGGCAAGCCTGTCGACGGGCACCCCCTCCTCCTCTCCCTTAAACCGGAGTCCAGCGATGGACCAGCACCGGGAACCAGCACCGACGCTCCCAGGCAAAGGAGTGCGGGCGGCCTTGCTCTGCATGCCCGCCTCCTTAACCGTGTGCCTGCCTCCTTAACCTGTCTCCTTAACTGTGTGCACGCCTCCTTAACCTGCCTCCTTAACCCCCCTCCTTAACCGTGTGCCTGCCTCCTTAACCGTGTGCCTGCCTCCTTAACCCCGTGCCTGCCTCCTTAAGCACGTGCCCACCTCCTTAACCTGCCTCCTTAACCGAGTGCCCGAGCTCTGCCCTGCAGCTCTCCCGTGGCATAAAGGCTGCTGCGTGGAGGCTGGGGGCCATCTCCTCCAGCCAAGGAAACAGACCGGGATGTGGGCCAGCACCCGTCTCCCCGCTGGGGCCTGGCCCACCTTTCCCCCTTCGCCACTGCAGCTCTGGAATTTTCACCTGGAGCCAAAGCTACCTCCATGCCAAACCGGGAGGAAAGGGAAGGCACGTGCCGATCGAGGGCGGCCCCCAGCCAGAGCTCCCACAGGGAGAGGGCCATGATCCCCAGCCTGGATGGGGCACTGAGGACCCTGTCTCTGCTGACCGCACCCCTCTAGTCCCGAGAGGCAGGAAAGGCGGGGGGACGACCAGGGAGACGCCCCGGCCCAGCCCTACCCTCATCAGTGTTCTCCTCATCGGCAGATGCGGATGAGCAGCGCGCAGAAAGCGAGGGCCCTACCTTCTCTGCCCAGATGGGGGTGGGGGTGGGGGCAAAGGCCACTGAACTTCACTCTAGGAAGGGCGAGGGAGATGGTGAGGGGCCGGAGCCCTGAGAGAGAGTTCCTGCCCACGGACACGGTGGAGCCCAAGCTAAACATTACCACCGTCCTCCTCCTAAAAGCAGCCCGCGGGGGCAGGACGTGTCCTACGTGCCAGAGACGGCTTTAGGGGCTGGAAGATCCCATTTGATCCTCATAAAAGCCACAGCGGAGGCTCTGTGTTATTATCCCATTAGGCTGACGAGGAGACAAAAGAAGAGGGAGGTGAGGCCAACTGCCCAGGGTGTGTCCCTACCATCGCCTCTGCCAAAAGACAGCCAGCGCTTCTCTTTGCGGCCCTGGGTCGAAGGCCCTCCCGGCCTCGGAGCCTCGGGATGGGGAGGAGGCGGCTCGGCGGGCGGACACATGGCCGTGGGGACCACAGTGCGGTGGCCGGGCACGCCCGCGCCGGGGCCGTGCTCATTTCTTTCCCTCTTTAAAGGGAATGTCACCCAGAGGAGCGCACAGAGCTGAGGAGCCCAATGGCCTGGTGAGCGTGTGGAAACAAATTAACTCCAGCATTCAAATTAAGCATCCCCGTTGGCCCCTGGCCTTTCAGAAGCCAACAACAGGCTGTGATGACAATGGGACTGGAGCAATTACGAGGAGAATATAAATGAACGCGATTTAAATACCAGAGGCATGATAATTTTGGGAATGGCTATAAACCTAATAATCTCATCCTCCCAATGTCCAATTATGGGGTTTTAATTAAAACCTCCTAAGGAGCTCGGCGGCCAGGCAGGCTTACCTTAATTATCTTTATACTTAGTAACTGATCCCAAATTTAAAAAAAAAAGGGGGGGGGGAGAGGAGTTTCTTATTTCCAGGGAGATACACCCGTTTCATTTTTAATAATAAATAAGAATATGTTTGCTGAGAGGCCCCCTCATTACTGGGAGTCAAGATTAATCTTCCTGAAAAGACATCTTCCATCCACAGGCCGAGGGCAGATGAGTGGGAAATGGCACAGCGGGATGAGTGTGGAGCCGTTCAGAGGGAAGAGGCATGGACGCAGGAGGTCAGATGTCTAACTAAGCCTCTTGATTTACAAAGAGGGACCGGTAAACACTTTCTCGGATCAAGGTACCAGGAAATGGACTCAAGGAAGATAAAGCCTAGGGTGTAAACCACCCAAAAGCCCCTTCGGTAAGGACGGAAACAACAAAACAACATCTCGCAACTCGCATCACACGAGCCGAGTGATGGCTAGTGCAGAGCCTTTTCTCTGGGCTGTTATGTGAACTCAGACCCAGCCCCAGGCTGGCCAGGCCCACGGAGCGGGGACCGGGGTCTCTCCTCGTCCTG
Organism: Vespertilio murinus; assembly: GCA_963924515.1. Classification (NCBI taxonomy): domain Eukaryota; kingdom Metazoa; phylum Chordata; class Mammalia; order Chiroptera; family Vespertilionidae; genus Vespertilio; species Vespertilio murinus. Next base: position 7,000,807 of record OZ004708.1, on the reverse strand, counting down.
CGTCCCGACCTTCCACTTGAGCAAGAAGAGCTAACGGAGAAATCGTTGCAGCATCAGCTGAAGGAAGCCCAGCAGTCCAGTTGTAGATGACAGAAAAAACACGCAGAGAAAACAAGATAAGGTAGAGTCCCTCACCCCTGTGAAAAGTTCCCAGTTGATTCCCCAGAGGGAAAAGTAAATGCCTTGGATTGGAAGGCAGAGGAGATGGGTTTTGTGCAAGTGCACTGCGAGAGGACTTCCGGGTCAGCTGGAGTGGGGAGGAGCCCGCAGCCAGCGCTGGATGGAGAGGAGCTGGGCCCAGGCAGCTCTAATTCTAAGGGAAACATCAGGGACTCGGCAGGAGGCCCTCACAGGCCGAGGTGAAAGCTCTCTCCTGTCTCTGTGGTCCCACGTTTAACGGATTTTTTTGATACCCTCAAAGGGCCTAGGGAGGTTTTCCTTATTGCCCTGATGGGTGCAGGTGACGGAGCAACATGCAGGCATGGCTGATTGGTGCCCCAAGTCTTTCTAGTCCCCTGAGCAGATGACCTCAAGTTTTGGAGAGATGGCCTTGGCCCCCTTCATGGTTGAAGTCTTCCTCCCACAAGTTATTGGGGGGAGACCTTGAAGGAGGAGCTAACACGACCATCACTGGGTCTGCACAGAACCGCCTCATCCGGGTGGCCTGCTGGGTCCTGCCTGGGGGTGGTCAGTACGTGAAAACAGCCCTCTCTGTGACCTTCCTGTGCACAGCCCGTCTTGCTCCATGCTGCCTCCTCTGAAACCTGTGTTTCTCACAGCCTCCCAAACGACCTTGAACAAGTATTCTGGAGGTAGCACGTTTTGGAGACTGGGATCGTCCAGCACCTCACTAATAATGGTGCTAGTTCATTCATCATGGATGCTCAACACCCCAGCTCCCCAAGACCATTAAGTCTGCCTTCGACCTTCCCAGAAAGGACCTGCACAGCATTCTCTCTTTCTCACAGATTGGGGCCCCAGTATGGTGCTCCCCTAAACTCACGCCATGGTGAGAGGGGGGAGATCAATAGCATGTTCGTGTCTGGAATCTGTGGACTAAATTCTCATGTCCTCAAAAGATGCCTAGCTTTGCACTAAGAAGCTGCAGGTACCATCACACGGGCCTCGTTGCTACACACAGGGGAGGTGACAAGGATGCTCCTCCGTACCCACTACCCTGCCTGGGCGATGGAGCCGTTTCACAGGAGGGGGATTCGGGGTGCTGACAGGTCCAGGACCACAAGGGTCAGCCTGCCCCCCTGGGCTCTGGATCCTGGCTGCCGCCACTCCTCGGGTGGGGAGGTGCCTCCGCGATGAAGCGCGTTTGCGATCTGAGCAGCGTTACACTTGGCACCACCTGTCCTGGTGTGTTTTAACATTCTCTCTAATTAGTTTTCCTCATTAGCTCTTGGATGACTCCTGCACTCTGTAATTATTCCTTTCACCGGCACTTACGCTGATATTGTCTCCTCTGCCTAATAATTACTGTAATTACAGTCGCTGTATTTGAGTTTGGTGCCCGTGTGATAAACGGCTGTATTAGGAGTGTTTGATGGGAAGCGATTTCTGAGTGGGCGTCTATAGGAAATTATTGAGGTGCTGCTCGGAGACACGTTCGGGTGTTTTTGGATAATGAACTTGATGAAGGAGTGACATGACAGGAACAAGCAGCGGAGAGCGCGACGCGGCTGAATTCATGGAACATTCTCACTAGACTGCAAGCATGTAGGCCAGGCGCAAGTGCCCGTCTGCACCCTGGTCACACCGGCCCTCAGCACACGCGGCCCAACCCCTTCCACACGGAACACGGAGGCAGTCCAGGCGGGTGAGAGGGCAGCCCCACAGTGCCACGTCTCCCACGTCCCCACCCCTCTTCCTGCGCGTGGACTCCCCAAGACCAGCCTCAGGAGGCTGCTGGGCCCCAGCTCCGGGACTGGGCTCCTGGGTTTCAGGAACACCTCTGGGAGAGACTTCTTTTTTATATTTTTAATATTTTAAATATATTTTATATTTTTTTCTAGAGAAAAATAAAGGGATTTGCTCTATTTTTTTTCCCTATCAGAAAAGGGAGAGTTGGTAGAACTAGAAGATGCCAATGAAAAGTAAAAATTGAACAAGCAAGCACATTTGGAACTTGGCTGAAAAGCTACTCCATCCTCCTGCATCTCCCAGGCGCCCCCCATCCCAGGAGATCAGCGCTGCCTCAGTTACATGTGCACAGTCCGTTTTCTGGGCTACGAGTTACACTTCAAAGGCCCCCAGGTCAACGGCTTATGTTTGCTCCGCACGTTCCGTGGGCCCACTGCACTGTCCTAATCAAGCTCCGCTTGTTAGCTCTTACCCTGTACCGTGTAAGGGGCTCAGGGCTCATAGGCATTGCTGCATTCAGTCCTCCCAGGCGCCCCTCGAGTTACGTACTATTATGACTTCCACTTTGCAGACACGCTGGGTAACCTGCCAAAGTCACACCCTCGTAAGGGGCAGAGCTGGGGTTCCCGGCCACACAGGCTGATGCCGGAGCCCCCGTGGGCCTGTCTCCCGATTCCGATGGGGGACCGGGATGCCGGGAACCTGTTTGGCAAACGCTGACGCGCCTAACGCGTGTGAGGTTTCTTAGCACAGGTGGACGCTCTGGCTTCACAGAAAGTGACGCGTGAGCCCTTTGGGCCTTTTCCTTCGACATATGACAAAAACCTTCTTTCTTGGGACCCCTCGAGGCACCCCAGGGATCGTTAAGTGACTACAGAGTGCTGGGGAAACCTGGCCCCGAGCAGTGGTGGTGGTGGTGGTGGGGGGTGGGTGTCCAGGGCCAGGGTCAGGGAGAGCTTCGGGAGCGGCGGCCTCACCTGGGCACACGTACTCCTTCTTCTGCACGTCGGCCACGTTGAAGCCCCTCAGGTGCACGGGCGCCATGCAGAGTGTGAACTGGCCAACCGTCCGCCGCTGTCGCAGCCAGTCCGAGAGCCAGGCCAGGTGGCAGTCGCAGTGCAGGTGGTTGGAGTGGAGGCGTCTGGGGGAGGAGGGGACAGAGGGGAGGCACTGTCACAGGCTGAACGGAGGGGCCAAACCTTTCTCCGGCATGACAGCCCTGGAGCATGCCCCTCCACACAACTGAACCACCACAGGAGTCTCGACCCCAATGTTGCCGAGTCGCAAACCACAGTCATTGCCACGGGCAGGCCCCGCCCCATGGATGCCTCCTGGGCTCTGAGCAATTCACTGTTTCTGTTTCTTTTTCCTTTTTTTAAAAAAAAATATTTTATTGATTTTTTACAAAGAGGAAGGGAGAGGGATAGCGAGTCAGAAACATCGATGAGAGAGAAACATCGATCAGCTGCCTCCTGCGCACCCCATTATTGACGGCCTGAAACAGCTCTCATCCGTGCCACAGTCTGTGGAGGGTCTGGGCTGAGATCCGAGGTGCTTTCAGCCTTTCTCTCTCTCCCCAAGCGTCCCTTAAATGACCCCTCATGTAATCCCGTGAGCCCCAAGCCCACACTGCCGGGGGCCCCATCAGGCTGAGCAGGGCCCCGAGAGAAGGTGTGTCCTCTCCACCTTCTTATCCCAATAAGGGGCTGTTCCCCCCAGATGCCTGCCGTCCCCACAGCCTCTCCCCAGTGCCCTGCGTCTCCCTCCCAGCCCAAGCCCCCTTACCCCCCCGCATGCCTGCTCCTCTGACTGGCCCAGGGACCTCTGAGAAGACCCCCTCACCAGTCCCAGGACTCTGGCTTCTCCTTCTAGGAGCTGTGATTCCGGATCAATCTCTCCTTGAGCAAATAAGATACCGTAGTGCCGCCTGCAGGCCCCGTTTCCCATTTAACCAGCACTCCTGACTGGTCAAATGGCCCGGGTTTCCTTTCCACTAACTGGGGAAAAACTCAGGATGTGCAGGGGCTTTTAAACACCCTTCCCCTAGGTTTCTCTCTCAGGGCTTCCCAACCTGCCTGTTCCCACAGCCCCGGTCACTGGGGTCGGGGTAGGAGTTTAAGTCACATCAGCGTGTCCTACACGTGGCTTCCTGATGTAATCAAACACCCAGCCCTGGGCCTGCCAATCAGCCGGCAGTGCTGGGGGGACTTCCGCTGGGTGTCCAGCCGGTGATACTGAGTGCCGGCAGGAGTGGAGGGAGCTGAAGGGCTCTTGACCACCCCCCACTAGTGCAAGGTCAACATTGCTCACTGTCAGCCGATGGCAGCTCACTTGTGCCGCCCACGGAAGTGAACTCTGGCCGGCAAGGTCCGGTGGGGGCCTTGCAGCCTCGGGGCCCACATCCCCTCATCCCAGACGGACCAAATAAATGCAATTCCCATATAGAATGCATTTTTTTTTCTGCTGAAAATTTTTTTTAAGCATTTTTATTTTAAAATGGTTCCTTTTTGATAGTGCAATTTTCTTTTTGGACTTCAGAGCCAATAATCCAGGTCAAAGACATTTTAAGAGGCTCCTAGGTCCAAGACACATGTCATGGGCCCCAGGCAATTTTTCCTTTTGAGCTTAAAGCTCAGACACCTCCTCCCCCCCCCCCCCCCCCATGCTGCGGAAGGCACTCCAGAAAGAGGTGCGACAGGTGGGAGGGGCTGGGGAGCAAAGTCCTAAGTGGGGGGAAGGACCTCAGGTTCAAGAGGGAAGACCTCTGTCTATTCAACAAAGATGGCCACATTGTGCCAGGACAGAGAGGGCCTGGCGTGAGCTTGTAGGGTCCCTCTTTCCTAAAGAGCATGAGGAGAGGGGCTTCGTGGAGAAGGACGGCATGAGTGACAGTGGTCGGTCTCCTGACCCTTCAGCGAGCTGCCGGAGAGAGAGAGGCCTCCATGGCCACTCCCCCCCCCCCCCCCCCCCCCCCCCCGCCGAGGTGTCTAGGCCGCCTGGGATGATGGGAGGGTGGTCTGCTGGGAGGCAGGCTGGTGGCACACAGGTCGAGGCCCAGTCCTGTGTGCCAGGAGAGAGCCTGCCGGTGAGAGGTGGGCTTTCCTTAGGAAAGGCCTGTGGAGTGGAAGCGGAGGACCCAGGGTTCACGCTGAACCGAGCGTGGATCAGTGAGAACAGATTCCCGTCAGCTCCAATCAGGGTAAGAGATCAATGCAAGAACAGAAACGAGGTTTAGGCAAGTCGGATCCTTGCTGAGCGGATTGCTTTCTGAGATAATCAAAATGTCAGAGGTCCCCCCTTTGGAAGATTCGATTAGGGGGTGCTGCCTGAATTCCCGATGGCTGGCCCCAGCCTACTCTCCCCTGCCCCCTGCCCCCTGCCCCTTTGTCCGTCTTTGTAGGAATCGCTCCTCTCCCAAGGAGCACCTTGGAGAAGAGGTGACCAAAGATGACTTGGAAGCCACGCGAAGGCTCTTGTCAAAAACCCGGGGCTCAGTTTCCCCCCTGCTGCACTCTTACCCACCAGGAATGCTGGGAGCGTCTGGCTGAGCAGACTCTGTCATGCCGCCCTCCATATCATGTTTGGGAGACCAGATTGAGTAGCATCACCCCCAATGTGAGCCTGGAGTCAGAATACTGACAGGAGTATGTCTCATCCTCTGGAGTGAGAAGGAAGTGATTTTAATGACTTTCCATACTTTTGGTGGGTCGGGTTGGCTCTGACTCGGGGGCATATGAAGCTCCGGTCATCGGCTTTGGCCCACCTGGAACCTATTCCTCTGCTTCTGTTTCCGCTGAACAGGATGCGCGTGGGCTCTGAGGTCACACTGCCCGGATATCACACTGGCTCTGTGCTTTCTGACTGGGACTTTGGGGGGGCGATTTAACTCTGGGCCTCAGGGTTACCCTATGTAAAATGGGAGTATTCACGATGACACCCCCTGCCCGCGGTTGCTGTGAGGACTGCACATGATTCCCGGTGAGTGCTCAGCACTGAGCCTGGCACACCGAGATGCTGGAACTGGTTGTTATTGGGAGGGGATGAGCCTCGGACGCCTTCTCCCAGCCCACGGCCCTGCCCAAGGCATCCCCGTGGCCGGTGCTTCCTGCATGTGGCCACGCGCACCTGCGGGCTTTGCTGACAGACACCACACTCCAGGTTGGCCAAACCACCGCCACAGAAGATAAGGCGGATGAGTACAAACACCGATTTGTAATAGGTGCCTTTTAGCCACAGACGCTAAATTAAATTTCCAGCAAATCCTTTTAGAGAGACTCCGTGTTCATTTTCTATAAAATGTGGCTTTCTGAATTCAATATAAAAGCTTTCCTTTAGAAATCCCATTTACGACTTCCTTCCTCTCTCCCCTTCCCCCTTCTCCAGCCCCAGCCCCCCCACCCCCCCGCCCACCCCCTTAATCACAGGGAAGGGGATTAGTCAGCTCAAGTCTCCAGGGAGCTCTGCCCAGAGCCATCTCTGAAATTAAACTAAAGAGAGAATGGCACAAGGCAGGGAGCAAAGGGAGCAGACGAGACTGATTGATTGATTTGAACCCATCAGAGGAGTGCTCAGGACCACAGGGGAGGATGACAACAGAAACAAGGAGAATAGATAGACTCTTCCCCGACCCCACACCCCCAAACAAAGCACCCGAGATCCAGACCTGCCACCCCCTATCTCCCCCTGCCCCCACCCCCAGGTCCTATGGACCCAGCCAGACCTCCGCTACTGCTGCTCCTAAACGGAAGGTAACAGGAGGGAAAGCAGAAGTTCAGGGGAGCAACCCCAGGAGCTGGCTGCTGATTTCTGCGGGGAAAAGCCATATTTCTCCTGGTCAATCCACTCGTCTTGGGACCCAGGCCCAGCTCCCTTAGACCCACAGCCCCGGCCACACTCTTCTCCAGCCCGGGGGTGATTTGATGGGGACTTTGAAAAGGTCTTTGAAGACCCAATGGTTTCTCCTTCAAACCCCATCAGTGCACCGCGCCATTTTAAAAGCGGGGGTGGGTGTGGGGTAGGGTGGGGATGGGGGGGATGGATTTTTTGGGCTGAATTATGTTATCATAGGAGGGCTCAGAGGAAGGACCTGGGAGCAGTGATGGAATCTGGACTCAGATTCTTCCTCTTCGTAACAGCTAGTACTGGTTAATGCACACCATGACCTGACACACCGTAGTGCACTGCAGTCTCCCAGCAACTCCGAGGCAAGCATTTCAGTCCTCGGAGTGCAGAGAGATGGCGCCCCCTTGGACTTGCACTCAGGTCTGCATGACTTCCGGGCGGTGCCCTAGGACGCTCCGTATTGTTTCCTGACTCACTGCTCCATTGGCCTCCGCTTCATTCCCACCTGAGATGAGGCCACTTCCTCACCACGGCAGGGGCTCCTCCACGCTTATGGGCACCCAAAGCTCCCGGAGGGCCTGCCCCAGGGAGTCTGGTCCCGTGGGCCCGGGCTGGGCCTGGAGTTTGCTTTTTAAAAACAATTTCCAGCAGAAACCGTTTTGGCTCAGTGGTAGAGCGTCTGTCTGCGGACTGAAAGGTCCCGGGTTCGATTCCGGTCAAGGGCATGTGCGTTGGTTGCAGGCACATCCCCGGTGGGGGGTGTGCAGGAGGCAGCTGGTCAATGCTTCTCTCTCATCGACGTTTCTAGCTCTCTATCTCTCTCCCTTCCTCTCTGTAAAATATCAATAAAATATATTTAAAAAAATAAACAATTTCCAGGGGATGTCGGCCCTCATAGTCTAGGGCAGCGGTTGCCAACCTTCCGGATCTCATGGACAACTAGTGGTCCTCGGACCGCTGTTTGGTGACCGCTGGTCTAGGGGCCCCACTTTGGGAACCACTGCTCTAAGGATTTTCAAACCTCTGTGGGTTCCATGTTGCTTAGGGGCCATGGGTAAGCTAGCTGCTTAGTGCTTGCAGTCCAGCTTTCTGGCTCAATAGTGATGATACTGATGACCATGATGATAATAATAATAAACCATTAGTATCCGTTATTGTCCACTCCACACCAGGCACTGTACATTTACAGAGGAGGCGAGAGACACCTGGGGCTAACCATGTGTGGACCAGGCCATGGGGCAGAAGTAATGCACACATTAGAACAGCCGTGGGCAAACTACGGCCCGCGGGCCTGATCCGGCCCGTTCGGCTGTTCTATCCGGCCCACAGAACCGAAAGAGCGGAGGGTTCTCTTGCTCTCCCCTCCGCTCCTTCACCAGCAGCCCAAGATGAGAGTGCCAGCATGGTCAGGTTGCTTTTGTTCCGGCCCTCCGGTCCATTTAAGAACCCATTGTGGCCCTCGAGTCAAAAAGTTTGCCCACCCCTGTGCTAGAAGATGCTAGAGGGTGTTTTAAGGGGAAGATAATGCCAAGAGCCCGAGGCAAAAAGCACCTGCTTAGCTAATGGGAAAGGCCATCCTGCCCCAGAACGCTTTCTGCAGGCGGTGCCTCCGCCGTGCTGCCCCCCGGCCCCGTGACAGGCTCCGGCGGAAGGGCGAGCCCGGCTGTGTGCACCTGCAGCCCGATGTCAGCAGTTATTCTGAGGTAGCCATCCCCGCTTCAGGAAGCCTGGCCCTGTGCCTTGGCCTGAAATGTGTTTGGCTGAGAGCGCATGGGGGCTGGCTCTCCCCTACAGACCACCGAGACCCCCCAACAAGAAAAGCATGAGTCTGAAACTCTTTGAAAGGCTAGCGGAGATCAAGCACAAATAAATAAACAAAAGGGGTTCTGGCTGAGTAGAGGGGGACCCCCGCATAATAGGGACACTAAAGCTGCTCTCTGAATGGGGCGGTAGGGCAAGATTTGCCTCCTGAGTACACACCTTGGAAGGATAAAGAACCAAGTTACTGAATCCCAGTGTCAGGGGACCCTCCAGGGACCGGGGAGAGGAGGGAGCGGGGGGAGAGACAGGCCAGTGTGGTGGGTGGAGGCTGGGAGCATGGGGACCTGGAGCAGCCAAGGCTCCCTCTCCTCCACAGGCCCCAGAGGGAAAACTATCGCGGTCACTGGCAATGGGTACAAGCGCCAGGGGCACGGCGTTAGCTAGGGAGATGGTGAGCCCCTGGGTCCCAGTTCTCTATGTTGTGACAAGGGAACACCAATAGTCTTCCCCATCAACATGGAAAACACCAAGAAGATTCCACAGCCCAGGAAGGTCCCAGGATGAAGATTCCACTGCAGAAGGGTGGGTCAGACCCTGGATGGCACCCTGATCCTCCCCCCTGTGCCCTCGATCACCAACACCCACTCAGACAACGGCAGAGGAGGCAGCATCTGGGCAGGAAAACCCGCTGGCGGGTCCTAGCACGGGAGGTCTCACGGTAGATCTTACCCTGCTGCGCGGTGGGCTGTGCATGATGGGGAGCAGGGGTGGGGGCGGGGGGAAGAGGGAGGAGAGCAGGGAGATTTACTCACAGGGTTCGGATCTTCGGCATGTGGTTGAAGCTGGTGACCAGGATGCGGCTGATGTTGTTGTTGTTGAGGGTGCTGCGGAGATGGAGGAAAGGGGACATGGTCAGCAAGGATGGCCTGGGGGGCACTGAGATGCTCATGAAGGCGGAGAGGGAAGGATGTGACTGCAAGAGGGACCGAGGGTCCCTAGCCACGGGGCAGTAGGTAGGGCAGTCGGAGACAGGCGGACCGCTCTCCCGATGGTTAGGGAATTCGAGACTCCTCCTCCCCTCTGCTGCCCACTCAGCACTTCCCGGCCCACCTGGAGCAATAGTATTGCTTCCTTAAACCCTACGAGGTGCTGGGTGCCCCATGACAATAGCTCTCATCCCCACACCTACAAAGCCAGCTAGCAACACACAGCCCTACCGGGGAGGCATTCCCCTCGTGTGAGAGACGAGGAGGCTGAGCTATGAGGGGCAGGGTGGCTTCCCCAGGGACCCGGGCTGCTAAGCTCTGGAGATGGGCTTTGAACCCAGTGCCCCCTGGCACCGCCCGTGCACCCACTGCTTCAAAGGATGCCACGTGGCAAGCTTATCCTGACTCCTCAAGCTCCTCCTATCCATCACCAGTGAGTCTGAGAGCCAGGGACTAGGTCTCCTCTTCCTGTGCGTGTCCATGCCGTGGCTGGGAACCCCGACAGCAGGACGTGAGCACTGACTGGGTTCTTTGTAAGTGAAAGGAAAGAGAGATGTGGGCTCCATAGATGGGTTGGCATGAAACAAGGCTGCAATCAGGCTGCAGGCACGGCTGGCCGGGCCTGCCCTTCTATAGGAGCCTGCCACGGAGGCCTGGTCATTCCTCCCACCCCTGCCCCCTGCCCCGTGGAAACAGAAACTGCTTGGTCCAGCACACAGCGGTCCCCATACTCGCCCCACCCAAGGGGCCCTGCACAGATCCCTCTCCCAGTCCCCAGTGACTGAGCTCAGCAGGGTCCCAGCGGTCCATCCCCCTGGCTTCAGGCTGTTCCTCAGTCCCCGCCCCCGCCCCCTTCATACTTGGCATTCGTTTGGCCGATAAGGGGAGTCTGTTTACACAAAGACACAGAACCTCATATTTTTCCTTCACTCCCTCCCACATTTGTTCTGTACCTGTCCTGTGCCTGGCATTCTTTCAGGCGCATCACGTGGTCAAAAGGAATGAACGGACCTGCTCGGCCCCCTCTGCACCTCTATCAACGTGCCAGCGCAGACACTGCCTTTTATGCAGTCGAACCCACAGAGCTGTTTTACGTGAGCGTGTGAGTTCATCCCAGCTCCACCCACTCAGGAAGCCTTCAGAGCACCTCATCAGACAGGGCTGAAGACACTGCCACTCCCATCTGACTGGCGCTCGGGCCTCCGCAGGGAGCTTCCTGAGGGTGGGATCTATGTCCTCCAACCTGTCTCCATCCGGTTAGATAGAAACGCCTTACATGGCACCTTTGTTTCTCCTTCGATTTATCCCAGAGTTCCAGCTCCACTACCGCCTGCAGCCTGAGCACCCTCCGTGCTCTCAGAGGCAAAAGCAAGACGCCTTGGCAGAGAAGCGGCTTCCTTCCGGCCGGGCGCAGCCGCCCAGCGCTGCTGAGTTCGCAGCCAGCACTAATTCAGCCGAACAGACGTGCAGTCACACGCAGGGCTCCGGCTAACTGCGTCCGGCAGCGATGACTTATTAACGTTTTACTACACTGATATTTAAATGCGAGCCGTAATGAGGGCTATAAAACATTTACGATAATAGCAATTATTCCAGGACCGAGATGACTTAACCCAGTGCTCAGACTTCCATGATTTGCTGCTGCATGGGGCCGGCCAGCCCCGGGCTGGGGTGGCGGAGGGTCGGTCACCTCTTAGATCCTCATCTCCAGGGCAGCTGGAGTTTCTGCTTCCCTAATAAACACGGATTTATTTGATTTCCAGCCTTGGCCTGTGCAGGGAGCTCTGGGCTCCGTTTGGCTCTGGTGCCCCTGCCTAAGCAGCTGGCATCTGAGGAGGTGCCGTAATCCGGCACAGCCAGCCGCGTGGTGAGCCCGCCCTCCAACGCCCGGGACCGGCTTAGACTCCGGCTCTGCCACCTGTAGCTGGTGCAGCCCCGCGTCCTTAACCCTGTTAGGTCTCCTCCTTTATGACGTGGAGATAATCACAACAGCACCGGCCGCATGCAGCCTTAGCGGGGATTAACGGGTAGGCTACTAATAACTGTCCAAATGGGCTGAGGGCGTACGTATTGCATGCCAGGCAGGCGCTGGGCGACGCTATAGCACTTAACCCCTCCCTTAGCCCCTGAGGCTGGCGCGTTGTCATCAACCCCATTTCCTGGATGAAGCAAGAGGTGGTACGAGGATGTGAGTCCACACAAGCCTGACGCTAGGGATGACGCCTCTAGGTGTTGTCTCCTGCTGCTGGAACAGGTTCCCAGTAAGTTAGTGGCTTAAAACAACAAGATTTAGTCTTTATAGTCTGGAGGCCGGAACTCTCAAATGCGTCCATGGGACTGCATGTTCGTGTGTGTGTGTGTGTGTGTGTGTGTGTGTGTGTATGTGTGTATGTGTTTTCTGGGAGTATCAGGAAGAGAATTTTTGCAGTCTGCAGAGGCCACCCACCTTCCCCGGCTCGTGGCCCCTTCCCCGAGCCATTCAGCCTCTGACTTGTGTTGCCCCACCTCCTACGGCTCACTGTGGCCTCCTGCTCCTCTCTAAGGCTTGGGATGAATGGCCGCCGGAGCCTAACGGGTAATCCAGGCCCACCGCCCCCTCAGGAGCCTCCATCCCATCGGCCACGTCCCTGACCTCAGAAGCCCCTGGGTCAGCCAGGGACGTCTCTGGGGGAGCATTATCGGCCGAGCACCACGGAAAGCACGCTCGGTAGCACACCGCCGGGCGCAGAGGCAATGGCCAATGTTATCCGCCGTTATCACTGTAGCGTGTTTGGTCCCTTACAGTTTACAACGCACTTCTCGCCTTCATCGCCTTTGTCGCCGGCAGCATTCTGAAGTCGGAACTATGGCTCCCACTTCACAGATGAGCGGACTGAGACCACGAGAGGCAGGGGACTTGGGCAGGGCAGCATGTGAGCTGCCGCCGGGTTCGGCCCTGCTGCTCTCTCTCTACAGCCCACTTCCTCCCCACCTGCCCACGCCTCCTCCTTCCAGGGCGGGCTTGTTGCTCCAGCGGGGCTATTCTCTGCCTCCTCACCAGCTGGAGATAAACCTACACGCCTCCCACGGCCTCCCCTTCCATCAGCTGCCTTAAAAATTACCGACAGAAAAAGAAATGGGTCTGACGGCGACCTGCCCCCACTGGATGGCTGGCTCGGGCTGAGCTGTCGTGGCCGCATCGACGTGACCCTATTTGCCTCCACGTCCTGGCCAAGTTTTGCCAGTGCCAGCGTCTGGTCTCATCCTCCCTGCTCTGCTCCTGGGTGCTGAGCTACTCTGAGAAGATATGCTTGGACCCAAGTCGTAGGCTTTCCCCCAAATGCTTTCAATTCAGCATTGATCAAGGTCATGGTCAAACGAACTGTATGAAACCTCAGGACGGAACTGGCCTCCCTTTTTTGCACCATCACAAGCTTCTGAATGGGCATTGCAATAGAAGCCAGAACTAAGGCGCTTCCCCACAGGATTTCAGACAGTCCACCTACCGCCCGCACTGTCTCCCGTGGAGCCCTTCCCCACGATGAAAACTCTCTTTACACTGAGGGTGAGGTGGGCCTGAGAGGGGCCGTCTTGCTTCTCTCCTGTCTTGTCAGATGTGGAACATACATGCGTCATGAAGGGGGACCGTTTTCCATAGTAAAGTGGCCCTTCTGGACAACGCTACTGCTACCATAGGTTCCCGCTCTCGGCTCTGAGTGCGAGAGAGAGGGTGTCCCGCTTTCTTTCCAGGGGATGAGCGAACTCCTATGCTTCTCCGGGGCGCACACATTAAACCTTACCGCCCGGAGAAGTGTGCGCCGCCCTGTGCCCCTCAGTGAAAGGCCGGGGTCCTGCGCCCAGACAAGGCCCCCACGAGCGGCAAATGGCGAGGGCGTGGCGCACATTCTGGCCTGTCCAGGGCTTGGCCAGCTCCAGCCCCCGGGGCCAAATCTCATCCTCCTGTTTTCGTAAACAGAGTTTGACCCTCTTGTTTACGCACCATCTAAGGCTGCTTTCATGTCACATGGCTGAGTGGCTGCGACAGAGACCATATGGTCTGGAAGCCTAAATGAGTCCCCGAGGGGCTCGATACGGACAGCGTTCCTCGACCTCTGGCCGCTCACACTGGGCATAGCTCCTCCTGGCCCTGCCAGCGATGGGCCGGGCCAGACACCCAGCCGCTGTGCTAAGGAGGGGGGATTAGGCCAAAGGCTTTTAAAACTTGAAAAACAAAAACCGATAGCGGGAAAGCCCACGCAGCGAGTGGCTGAACTGGGATTTGAAAGCAGGCCGCCTCACTCCGACCGCACAAGTCCTGGGGAGCCGGTGTCCCTGTGCCCGGGCCCTGCTCGGAGGAGACAGGCTGGCACACCCCCCTTGGGCTGGTGCGGAATGAACGTGGGCCGTGGGTCCCAAAGCGAGGTGCCAGGACCTGTCGCATAACCGGGCCCCCCAGACCCACCGGATCAGAAGCTTGGGGTGTTTGGGGGTGGGCGCCTTCCGTGTTTTAACGGACCCTGCAGAGGAGTTCCAGGCAAGCTCGAGTCGGAAACCACCGAGGGAGGGAAGAGGGAAGAACAGAGCCCTGAGCTGAGTGTGGAGGCGGCGCACTGGCAGCCCCCTTGCTGCCGCTGGGACTGAGGCCTCCGAGGGAGGACAGTGTTTTCTGCTGAGAAAGAGGCCTGAGCTCTGAAACGGTGCACAACCCTCCGGGGAGGTGGCTCTTGCCATGCGAGAGTCCAGTGTGGCGTCTGCCCCCAGCTCCCCTCTGTGGTGAGGTGTGGCCCTCCCCTGCTCCCCTCCAGAGACCTGCCCGGCTCCGGAGGCCCTGCGTCCAGCTGCAGCCACGCCGCCCCGGCACCCTTAATAGGCTGACATTTCCCTCTGTCTCCTCCCATTAGGCCTCCGCTTGATCACTGCCTCCCTGGCTCCGGGCGCAATCTGCGGGCCGTGTGCCCATAGCGCTGTGTAATTGCTCTAATGCAGCGGCGTTATCTGTGAGCATGCATCGCCTCATCGCAAAGCCAGGCATCCACAGGGAGTGCCTCGGCTGTCTCCCTGGGGGCCAGCTTCCCTGGGGTGCCCTGGGGACCCCTCTTCTTCCCTCTGCTAGGGCGGGGACCTAGACGTCCTGGCCCATCATCACCCCTACCTCAAGTTTGGTTTCTCCTTATGTCCGGACAAGTACGGTGGTTCCCTCCTTAACGCTGCCCAGGAAGGAGACTCCCAGTGAGTCATCGGCAGCCATGGCAACAGGATGTCCTGGTTTGGCCTCACACCTGTGAGCGCCCAGGGGCCAGCCCTCTGAGCACAGAGCTACGTGCCCCTGAGAGCGCGGAGCTGAAGGCGCGGGGCCGACCACTTCCCCTCGTCGTCTCATCTCATTCTCTAACCGTCCTGAGACGCCACTGCCGTTTCACCTTGGACCCTAGGAGAGACCAGGGTACCCCACCCGGTCACACAGCTAGAGAGTGCGGAGCCAATGTTCAAAGCGGGACACAGACCGCCTCTTACAGGACTGTCCTTGAAACAGACGTCGCTGTCCGATCCCCGTGCCTCCCACGGTGGAGGCGAGTCTCACAGGTGGGCGGTGGACTCGGCCTTCATTGACTCGGAGGTGGCAGGGACCAGGGACCCTGGTGCTCACCTCTCTGCTGAGGCTGCTCACAGCAGCAGCCATGCTCATCCTCCTCCTCTCGTCAGGGAACAGAGGGCACTTGGCACAGAGAGCCAGGGCAGCGTGGAGGCAGCACAGGAGAAGGGGCGAAGAAGCATTCTATGGTCAAGGCATGGCTACCGTGTCCAAGTGTCGTGGCCCGAAGCCGCCCTTGCTGTTGGTGCGGCCGACAGAATTGTCAAGAATGCCAAGAAGCCCGGAGAGCCCAGATCCTTAAGCAAACCTCATCTCCTGCCTGCCTAGAGAGGGCATCGAGTCCCGGCGGTGGCCGACGGGGAGGAGGGAGGAGGGACGGAGGGAGGAGGAGAGGGGCCGGAGGCCACCTTCCCCGGCATCACCTGCTCTCCTGGCCCGTCCTGGGTGCTGCCTGCTCCTCGCTGCCTTGATCACCCCGCGGACCGTTTAGATTAAAGCTCGTCACCATTGTGTGGGCTTCTAATGAAAGCAACTGGTGCTGCACTGATTAGCCCATTACTCTCGGCTGTTAGAAAACAGCCATCTCACAAGGGGCCTCGCTCACTGACGTATAGCAGTCGGCCTCCCATTTGACACCTCAAATTAGCAGCCAAAGCAGGAACAGCTGGGGTTTTTGTCTCAATATTTGTACCCGGCTCCAAAGTGATTTGGCACCGGGGTGAGCGTTATTTTTAAACACAGCGCTCTCACCGCCAAGTAACATTTTAAATGGTCTCCAGGTGTCATGTAAAACCTACAGAAAGAAACAAGAACAGCCCGCTGCCAACCTGGGCCCCCGATGCCCCGGATGCTCAGCAGAAGGCCTGTCTTTGGCTCACCCTTCGTTGCCTATGCACATGGTGACGGACAGAAACTCCTCCCAGCAGAGCCTCGCTGTGAGAGGACAGCAGAGAAAAGACGCCTCCGAACTAACTGTAAACAATGTGAGGGGAAGAAGGGAGAGATGCTTTTTCAGATCTTGCTGTTGCTCAGAGAGATGCTGGAAGTGTGAGTCTCCAGGACGCTAACCCTAACCCTAACCTTAACCCCCTAACCCTAACCCCAACCCTAACCCTTAATCCTAACCCGCTCCGTGCTTGTGGCCTCTGGATGCTGAGGGGCTCTGACTCACGTGTTGAGAACACATACATATGTCGCATGATATATATGTATCAAATATGTGTTTAGCGTATCCTATATAATAAAGAGCTAATATGCTAATTAGACCGAACAGCAGAATGACCATCCGGACAACCTTCCGGACGAAGCTGGGGCTTCAATGGGTTGTGAGGGCTGAGCCCATTGCACGAATTTTGTGCACCAAGCTTCTAGTATGTATATAATGGAAGGACACTGATGGCATTACGATGACGTGGTTAAAGCCTCTGTCCCACCCGGCATCTCCCAACAGGCAGTCACTAGCTGAGAGACCTTCTATTCCCATGAACTCCCTTTAACTGGCTGAAAACGATTTATTGCTTTCTTCCCTACATACCATTACTTGAGGACAAAGAGCCCTGAAGAAACTATGTTCCTCCCGGCAGGTGTAACCCTGTCTGGTTTCTGCCCGCTACTCCTTGGTTCTGGGGATGAACATACCGGTCCGTTCTCGTGTAGAGTTCGGAACGGAGCCACGTCAGACCTGTTAGCAAAAACACTACACAAGATGTATGAGGCTCAGCTCCTGGCTGGATGTAGTGTTTGCAGTGTTTGGTTTAGAGACTGAAAGCTTTTACCTCTGATAGGTGTAGGGGGGGGGGTGTCTATCAGGGAGCTGGCTGCAACTTACACCGGGCCAGTGGGGCTCAAAGACGGGCAGGGGCACCCCATGTGTCCTCGCTGGGCTCTGGTCACCACCAGGTGCCAGGACCAGTGACGTGGAAACCCACCTCTTTCCAGATTGCTCCCCACCGGACAGAAACCTACTGGGGTCCTGGGGCAATCAGCCCCTAATCGGCGGCCACCTGACGGGAAGGCCCCGTGCTGAATGTGAAATGTTCCCTCTGATGAAATGCTGGCCTGAGGGATGATGGGAAGGCAGGCCGTAGAGGCCAGCTTCATTCACTTCTGTTTCTGCTAACACAGGAGGAAGGCAGGTGGCCATATAGAGCACTGCATGAAGAGTCCGTAGGCCTGTTTCCTGGCCTAATTCTTCTGTGAAACTTCCCTGAGGTTGTGGGCAAGTCACTCACCCTTTCCGAGGGACTTTCTTCCACTTAGAATGAGGTGGAGGGGCCGGCTGACCCCTGGGTCTTCCCAGCCTACAGCTCCCCTCTCCCGTCCCAGTGGTGCTGGCTCTGAGACGCCACATCTGGGGCGGGAGCAGCCTCTGACAGCAGTGGAAGGGACGTGGATGCCCAGGTTGGTATAAAGACAGCACATCTGGCCAAACTCAAAGTCACCCACAGCCCCCTGACCCCCATGCAGCAGTTGAACAAAGTTATGGGGTCGGCTCTTTTGTCCCTTCATGCAGACACCTGGCTCCGCTGCTGGGGGGTCAACGGGCCTGCTCCCCTAACCGGCTGCCACATCTCCAGCTCACGTACGGAGAAGACACGGGTCCAGACATGGGGGCGACTCTCCTACCCGCTGACCCTGCGCAGCCATTTCCAGGGCGGAGAGAAGCGAGGAAGGGGCGCCGGGAAACACTCACACCGCCGAGAGGGTTCCACTCTGGCGGAGACGGCTTTCTAATCAGGCTCCTGGCTGCCCATGAAAGTGCGTCTTTTGGGGGAATGAGATCCAGATGTTTAAGTCAAGATAAAGGGCAGAGCGTAGTGTGAGGGGAGGGAGGGGCAGACATCCCAAAGTGTCTGGTTTCAGAAAATACACAGCTTAAACGTGGTGCTCCTTAATGAATGTGACATGATCGCGGAGTTGGAGCAGGGCCGGCGGGAGATCGGGCCTGGGGGGAGCCGTGGCCATCCCAGAGGGCATGCCCTGCCCACCCCGCCCGCCCTGCCCAGAGGGGTGCCCGCCACGCGGCCACAAACCCACGCTGGGCAACAAGTGGCCATGACCTAAAAATTAAGCCAATTAAAATGCAGTGAGACGGAACATTCAGCCTCTCGTTGCTGTAGCCACACTCCAGGTGCTGGAGAGGCCGCGGGCCTGGCTGCCCCGTGGGTGCGCAGGTGCCGGCAGCCGCCGCCTGCAGCGTCCCATTGCGGAGCGCTGCTCCGGACCATCCTGGCACCTGCGTGCCCACGGCTGCCGGATACTCACACAGAGCTGAACGCAGAGACTTTTGAATATAATCACCAGAGTTTTAAACATCGGCAACTAATTATTATTATTATTATTATTTAAAACACTGGAAAGACCAAAACAAGACAAAAAATCAAATCCTACACCTGCAGGATACATTCAACCTGTGGGCGGATAGTAGGGGTGCTCTGATTAGTTATATGTGAAAGGAGAACGGGCTGCCTAGAGCAGCTGTGGGCAAACTACGGCCCTCGGGCCGGATCCGGCCCATTCAGCTGTTCTATCCGGCCCGCGGAGCCGAAAGAGCGGAGGGTTCTCTTGCTCTCCCCTCCGCTCCTTCACCAGCAGCCCAAGATGAGAGTGCCAGCATGGTCAGGTTGCTTTTGTTCCGGCCCTCCGGTCCAGTTTAAGAACCCATTGTGGCCCTCGAGTCAAAAAGTTTGCCCACCCCTGGTCTGGAGTGTCTGCAATGACTCCAGATATAACCCGTGAGAAGTGGGATCCTATTCCCTCCCTCCCTCCTCCTCACCAGCCCTGCTCCTGACTGTCCTCGCAGACGGGACACGGCAGCTTGGAGAAGGGTCGGGATGGCGCTCGGATTCTCCCAGCTCTGCCTCTCCAGGGCCTCCCCGGGCACCGTCCCCACCCCAAGGCCATCCGGCAGGAGGAGGGCCATGTCCTGCTCGAGCTCCTAAAATCTTGGCGTTCCAGACCCAGTTCTGCAGAGTCAAGGACTCCTGGCCACAGGAAGCCGAGCCCTCCAGTTCCCATCCCGATGGAGGTGGCAGCAGCAGCAACTGGCCGGTTTGGCTCTTCATAGGGCTCATGGCCGCCGGTCTGGAGACCCACGAGAGCCGGGAGATGAGAGCTGACCAAGGAGCCAGGTACTCCCTGAACCTGCTCACACACTGGCACCAAAGCTGGCAGCAGAGGACGGAGAAAGGGCGGAGGCTGGCCATCGGCCTGGAGCACCAACTGGTGCAAAAGCTCCGTTTTGGGGTGAACTGATCCCCATATGCAGCCGGCAGCTCGGCAGTATTTCCCCACCGGCTGGCCCCCTTACCTCTCACTGAGAGAACACCCTCTGGAATCCTCGTACAAAGAGGCAGAGCTGGTTCCCCATTTCGTTTGAGGCGGGACACAGCACAGCGAAAGGCTGCTCCCCAGCCTAGTTTGCCACGCCAGGACGTCAGCCCAGAAGCTGGAGGCGGGAGTCCGTGGCCCCTGGGCGTCCACTGCCCGACCCCACCTAAGTGCCGCTCTTGGGAAGTTGGTGACGGGAGTCCTACCCATTCAAGATCCTCCGTTGGTGAGGAACGGTTCAGAGACCTTCGCCACAGCCTCTTAAGCCAGGGATTCACAGGATACACCCTTTTTTGAGACTAAACAGGCCTCCAGTTAACAGGAAATGAAAATCACGAGGTGACCCCATATCCTCGTGACCTGAACTGTTAAAGCACTCCTTACTTAAATAGGAAAAAATTATCTTACATTTTTCTTAGGCCAATGTTCTCAAAACCAAGCTCGTCATTTTAAGGACATGACTACGATCGCCCAGGGGCTCAGTGGCTGAGTGTCAACCTATGAACCAGGAGGTCATAGTTTGATTCCTGGTCAGGGCACATACATGCCTGGGGTGTGGGCTCAATCCCGACTGGGGGCATGCAGGAGGCTGCTGAGAGATGATTTTCTCTCATCACGGATGTTTCTACCTTCCTCTCTCTCCCTCTCCCTTCCTCTATGAAATCAATTTAAAAATATATATTTTAAAAACATATGACTATGGTCGAAATCCGGGCCTGGGTGACAGAAGGAGGGGTGTGATGGAGCACAAGCAAACCTTCCTAGGACCACCAGTTCCTTTCCCAGTGCTCTGGGGGCCGAATGGAAGTGATCAGTGCTTCCACAGTGCTCCATTTTAATCCCGATTACCTGAACAAATCACAATTTGCAGCATAGCGCACACACACAAAATCATATTCTGGAGATATTTTAAGACTTTCATTAAGCCATGACAGTTTTATACTCAAAGCTATGTCATGACTAAACACTCTGATTCCAGAGTCTGTTAGAAACATAAAATAGTGGCATCTCCCAGAGAAACCGAGGTGAAACATTCTGTAAATAAATGAAAACGAGTCTTGTCTGCTCGAAAACACCAGTTTTCACCGAGGCTGTAATTTACTCATTGTTAATATGAGAAAAAAGAAAAAAAAAAGAATCACCATTTAGCTGGAAGAATAAAAACCCAAAGGTAACACGAGAAATCTTCTGTTCCAGTAAAATACTGCATTGTTCAATATTTGGGATAATTCTGGGACACAGCTTTAACTTAGTCCTGTTGAGGGCCAACACGTAGCAGAAAATCTAGAGACGGGGCAAAGTGGGCATGCATCTGGTTAATTAATTCCTACTCAACGTGGTCCCGTGCCCTTCAGCTTCCTGCTCTGTGCCAGGCTGGTGCCAGGTACGGAGATAAGGTGGCAGAACAGGGCAGGGCTGCTCTTCAACTGTACTTGTTACGAGAGGCCTGATTGCGTGTCTGACTTGCCAGACACACACCTGTGGTGTCTCCTTTGACCCGCATTGCAAGCCTGGTACTCAGCTTCTGTATTACAATATGGAGATGCCCCCCCCCCATCCCCGTACCCCCAGACTGGTGAGGCTGGAGGGTAGCCCATCCTAGGGGAGGACTCTGACACCCCCACGCTCCGCCGTGGCCTCACACCTCCATGGCTGGGTGGCTCTGTGGCCTTGGATGTGATGCCAATTAAGTGGAGGTCACAGGAATAGTTCTGAACGCCCTGTGGGTCAGAATAGTTTTTCCAAAAAGAAAAACCATTGGTCCTGAATGATTCTGAGCATTTACTACACTTGTTTCTCTGGGGTGCATTTTGGAATACATTTTTCAGTTTTCACTTTTTCATAGCAGAGCGGTTTGGGGACCGGGCAGAGCGGGAAAAGCAGCCAGGGTCGCTCCGGGGAAATCTTCCAGCTTCCCCAGTCTCAGCTTCCCCCTGGGGAAAGGGAGGTGAACAAGAACCATGCAGAGAGGCGAGGATTTACAGAAAATGCTCCATTCTAATACCAGAGTGCCTCGGCGATAGCACATGCAAAATACAGAGCGAGAGCAGTAGCTGTGATACTCGTCATGCCCACACTAACAACTACATAGCATCGCTGTATCGCAGCAGTCCCCCTTAGCCACAGTTCTGCTTTCTGTGGTTTGTTACCTCTGGTCGATCATGGTCCAAAAATGTTAAATGGAAAATCATAAAAACAATGCAATAAACAATTCACAGGTTTTAGACTACGTGCCGCTGTGAGTAGTGTGATGAAATCTCGCGCCCTCCTGCTCTGTCCCACCCAGGATGGCTTCGCCCTGTGTCCTGAGTACCTATGCCGTACACCCTACGGACCCTACCCGGACCTCAGTCACTTTAGCAGCCGTCTGGGTTATCAGATCGACTGTCCTGGGACCACCCTTATTTTACGTAGTAATGGCCCCAACGCGCAAGAGCAGTGATGCTGGCGATTCAGAAATGCAGGCGAGAAGCCGTAAAGAGCCCCCTGTAACTGGAAAGTGAAAGTTCTCGACGTAATGAGAGAATTTAAAAGAATCGTGTCCTGAGACTGCTAAAACCAACGGTAAGAACCTCTATCTGTGAAACTGTGAAGAAGGAAAATGAAATTCCAGCTAGTTTTGCGGTCACACCTCAAACTGCAGTGTTGCAGCCACAGTGAGTGGTAAGTGCTTAGTTGGGTGGAAAAGGCACTAAACCCGAGGGTGGAAGGCGAGCAGAACCCGTGTTCTGACTGATGGCAACGTGGTGCCCCAGAAGCACTGAGCCTACCGGAAGCCGTCAGCCTGGGGTCCCCTGACACGAGTGAGTGCCCACATTCCCATAGCGGTATTACTGCTCAGTTATAATTGCTCTGTTTCATTATTAGTTAGCTCATCTCTAACTGTGCCTAATTCATAATTTATAATCGGAACAGGTGCCCGTGGGTGGGGAGGATCACTGCACGGGACATGCTATACATGTTCATTGCGTTCCACATCCAGAGGAAGCTCAGCCGAAGCAGAGAACAGCGGGCCACCTGCCTCAAGCTCTGGGCTTTCTGAACTGGACTGGCAATGTCTAGGAGTGTCTCAGCACCCCTGAGCCAGGACAGCACCCCACACTAGGGGAGTGAGCACACCCCAACCTGGGCATCAGGACTGTTGCCAATTTCTTCCTCTGACTTTCTTCTGACTCCTTATAGCAGCAAAGAACGCTCTTCTCCATTCTTAGTGTTTACCAATGTTTACCAGAGCCGGGCCACGTCCTGACTGCCCGAGTGTGGATGAATTAGAACTGCCCTAAAAGTCTGATTGATTCTATCACTGCCTTAATTAACTCTTGAATCTCTGAATGTGGGCTGAGAGGGCTCAGTACACAGCACACGGGAGTCTGGGGAGCAAGAAACTGGACGGTGAATGATCATCTACTTCTTGGTATTTGCACAAACCCAATCAGAACTGATTGACAATCAAAGGGACGAGGAGGCTAGTTCAATTCTCAAGAAGAACTTCCCGGGAGATGGGGCGGGAGAGACCTTGCTTGCTTCTGTGGGGTCCTTGCTCAGTCTGGGACTCCACGCCCCGTAGCTGTGTGTCTGTGCGCACTCAGCGGTTCTGGTGACCTCTGGCCCAGTGAGTCTGACCCGCCGAAGCGCCTGCCCGCCCTCTGAGAGCTCTCCCGTCCTTGGCACCTGGTGCTCGGCTAGCTCGTTGGGTGTCGGCACAGCCATGGGTTACAGCAGGGTCTGCGTGAGCTGGCCGTGACCCCCAGGAGAGGAGGCCAGTGGGAAAGGGGCTCCCACACCCCATGGGAGGCGGGCTTGTGCACCCAGGCGCACCGACCATCGCGATGCAGGAATGAGCCCAGGGCTGCCAATGCTCCTGGTCGCTAAAAGCCCAAAGCTGGAATTTTATGAAAAATACAACACATTTTAAACGTGAAATGCTCACTTCCCTTGTGAAAGAACACGTTACGAGATTAAGTGAAACTCATCCGTGAATGCAGTATGGTCTGGGGTCTAGTTCCAGCCGTGGGTTTCGAGAGAGCTGAAAGCAGGACCTGGGGTCAAAGTCTGCCCTCCCTCAGCCTCCAAACTAAGAGAGGCCACTGAAGGAAGGGCTAGAGAGGCAACTGCTCTCAGGGTCCCCGCGTCACCAGGGGGTTTCTCCCCAAGAGCCAACGGCAGGAGGTGCCCATGTGGGCAAAGAACACGGGGCCCGGGGTCTGGAGACCCAGGTGCCAGCCTCTTTGCTACCACCAGCTTGTCCTTGGCACCCCTGGTAAGGGAAGTGGGGCACCCGACATGCAAAATGTTAGGAGGCCTGGGCTCGCTGTACCTTTCTCTGCAGACACCAGGACCAGCCTAGAGTAATGTCCCCGAATTTCCAAAATTGGCAAGTGACATAAACGGGAACGAGGCCTTCCAAATGGCACCCCTGGTTATCTGCAGACCCGAGGACCCGCACGCAGTTTGCTGGGCCCGCGCGCGATCCCTACGTGCAGACCCCTCCCCAGACAGTGACAGCTTCTCAGGACGTGTCCCCGACATCTTTGGTCTGGCGTTTTTTGTTAGCATATCTGCTGATCTGATTTGCTACATGCAGTCAGGAGACAATATCTGAAAATCTTTTTTCTCCTCCTATAATACTATTGAAGACATTAATTAACTATCTTATTCATTAGGTCTTTTTGTTTTGTCCACACTCTTAATTTTTTTCTTTTTCATCAAACACTTCTCTATCCTGGGCAGGGAAGAGCCTGGTATAATTGGGGAATTGCCCGTCCAGTCTCAATCTCGCTAGCAGGGACCAGAAACCCACGGCTCAGAGCACGACCAGCAAGGATTCCTGCCCGGAGGGGCTGGAGATGCAGTCTTGGCACACTCAACAGCCGAATACACATGCCTTAGAGAAAGCCGAGATGTGAACCGCCCAATGGATAGAACAGGTGGGAATGAAAGGGCAGTGAGGTGGGTAATAGAAGGAAACAGGCCCCTCCATGAAGAACCTTAAGTGCCATACAGGACGTTGGGGCTGTGTTTTGGGACAGTTTGGAGAATGGGGCCCCAAACCGTTGAGCGTCAAAGTCAATTGCGACATGCAGAAGTGAGACTAAATCATCCCTGTGACTATACAGGCATGGGAAAACTATGGCCCGCGGGCCAGATCGCTGTTCTAAAGTATTGAAATAATAATAATAATAACAAAAAAGACCGTACCCTTTTATGTAATGTTGTTTACTTTGAATTCATATTAGTTCACACAGACACTCCATCCATGCTTTTGTTCCGGCTCTCCGGTCCAGTTTAAGAACACATTGTGGCCCTCGAGTCAAAAAGTTTGCCCACCCCTGGCCTAGGATGTTAAGTCAATGATACAGCGGGGTTACTTCCCTTCCCTGGTGAGTTGGATTCATCTTCCACTTTGCAGGGACCCCTGAACTGGGAGAAGGGAGGACGGTTCTGTAGGCTTGTGGGAACCACCCTGGTTGCTAGCCCAGCTCGGCTCTCGGGGCCAGCTCACATCACCCACACGCATGGCGGCCATGCTTCAGGGGAGCCAGCCCTAGGACAGCCGTGGCGACACAGCTCAGAGGGGCAACGGGCAGGATGATGGCCACTCGGGCTCCGCTGCTGCTGGGTGGGCAGTCCCCCAGCTTCCCTGGCACGGGTGTTCCTCTGTACAGGGAGGGCGGCCATAACGGCAGTTTCCCAGCGGGTGAGGACGCAAAGAGGTCATGGGTTAAAGCACTGGCTATGTGTTGGGGATGGGGTCACTGCCTAGATCCCAGCTTTGATCACTCGCATTGGGGTTCCTCCCCTGTGGTTACTCAGAGCCTTGGGAAGTTTTGCCTACACTATGCTTTTTTATTTTTATTTTTTTAGCCCCCTTCCTGCCTACCTGACTCCTTCCCTTTGTCCTCCAGGCCCCGTGCTGGGCATCCCCCACTGGGCATGCACCATAAATGCGGAGACAAGCTGGGCAGAGTTCAGTCTTTTCCAACCTGTACTCCTGCCGCTCCCCTCACTGCAGACAGTGGTTCCTGTCAACTTGCCTCCCAAGTTCTCATCCCCTGGAACAGGGGAAACCAACCTGGGTCTAGATGGAAAGAAATCCTACGGCGTCTCCCTCACAGGAAGATCCCGCGTGAATTTTCCGCTAGTGCAGCGGACCCTTGAACCACAACGGGTTTGAACTGGGCAGGTCCACTGACCCGGGGATTCTCTTCTCTAAACACCTGTACTGTTTTCCCCCTGAGGTTGGGAGTCTGTGGATGTGGGGGCCAATGGTATGCATTGCTCTATACCATTTTATACGGGGCACTTGAGCATCCTCGGATTTGGGTATCTGTGGGGGCCCTAGAATCAATCCCCTGTGATACTGAGAGATGATTTAAGTTTTGGGGAGTCAAAAGTTATAAGCAGATTTTTGACAGTGGGCGGGAAGGGGGGGGAGCAGGGGGAGTCAGCACCCCTGTCCATGTTGTTCAAAGGTCAACTGAAGGTGACACCCACAGACTTCCCTTGAGTTAATTTTGAGACCTTTCCCCGAGGTCATCCCGGGTCTTTCCTGGTTTTGTACTTCACGCTGCACAACGTCAGAGAGAAGACACGCCTGAAAGACCACGTCTTGTCTCTTCCTGTGCAGATGTTAGAGCTGCAGGTGCTGAAAGATGACCTGCCCCGGGACAGCGTATTTCGAACTCCATCCCCTCCACCTGAATCTCTATAGAATTTACTAAGTTCACGCACGATGCCCTCACCTAGTTCCTATTTATGCCACTGTCAAGGTTCTCTGTGGTGCCAAGTGGTGATCACAGAGAAGTATTACAAAATGTCGCCGATGCCTCGCTGAGATTTGGAGGGTCGGGGTGGGGCGGGGCGGGGAGGCCCTTTCGGATGGAGATGTCAGCGCCAGCCAGTTTCGGACCCGCTCCCCATTAAGATGGATGGTTCCGGAGCCGAGTGCCTCTGCTGGAGATTAGAAACCCGTGGAATCACTGATGATGATTAATGTTAAGTACTTAGCCACATGAAGCCAAATGAGCGTGTCTTTAAAACAAAGCTATTGATCTGGCTTTGTTTGGAATCGCGAAGATAAACTAATCAGATCCTGCGCACTCTGCAATGATGGGGAATGGGAACTTTTCATCACAGGCTTGCGAGCTGTGAGAGACCCGGTGTGGCCGGATACTAGCGTTTCCGAGTCTCATTGATGGGGACGGGGCATGGTTGGGAGAAAGTGAGGGACGTGGAAGAAACACTATGTGGGGAGCCCTTCTTATGAAACAGATAAGGCGCCTCTTCTTAACGTGAAGAAAACAGGCTCAGAGAGGCTCAGTGGCCTGACCAAAGTCCGTCCCACCGAGTGCCGGCTTCCACACCCAGGTGTGTCTGATTGCCACCCCCCCCATTCCTGGCGAGGAGACCCCGCCACGCCTGCCTTGTACCGGTCTCGCAGCTGCTCTGTGGCAGCCGGTGGCTTCCATTTCCTGATCTCTTCCCAAGGAATTTGCTCATCCTTCCCAAGAGCAGGGCGCTATTCTCCCAGCAGCCCTTTCTACGGTGGCTTTCTTGGTAGGCGGGGAGAATCGTGCCCGCCCTCCTCGGCTCCGGCCTCTGGAGGAGAGAAGCCCGGGTGACCACATGTGGGCACATGCGTTGGTTGCGGGTTCCGGGGTCAGAGCGTGGTGGGGAGGGACCAGCCCGGTCAGGAGTGAGCGCCTCCCGCCTTGGCTGTGGGCCTGCCCCTGGGTGCCAGGATGCTCAGCTTTCACCAGCCCCGGCGCTCGCAGCATCGGCTCCCCTCTATCTCCCGTGATTCCTCTTGGAATCACCTTCCTCCCATGCAACGGGGAGAGGCTCTCTCCAGCCCAGTGCTGTCTGCAGGGCCAGGGGACAGGGGAAGGGACAGGGAGCCCTTTACGTGCAGAGGGACATCTTAAAACATTCACTTGTGTATTTGTCTGACATTGATTCCTTCTCCTGGAAGCCAGAACTACGCGACCTGGTGACCAAGTTACTTCGTATTTTCGGGGATGCCCAGCAGACCCCACACTTAGCGTTCTCTGGGTGGGACTGCACCATAAGAACTAATTTTAGAGCCAAGCAATTACAGAACTGGGAAAAGAGGAGGTATCCCCAAGACAGAGCAACCAACCCCTTCGTTTTCCGGGCTCTGAGCCCAGAAGGGACTTGCCCAAGGTCATGCGGCTAATTAGGGGGGCAGACCCGGCATCTCCTGACACGGGATCTGCTGGGCTTTCCTGCCTTCCTCGCCAGCTCCCCCCAAACCAGGGCCTGGGAGTCTAGCTGGGGTGAGAGCAGTCAGAATGCTTTCTTACACAATCCAACTTCAGGGTGAACGGCCGGAGATGACTCCGAGCTGACATCCCCTCCCCGCGTCTGCCCTCCCCTGCCTTAAGCCAGGTTTCCTTCTCTAGACCCGTTTGAAAAATCTGGAACCCGGAAAGGCAGCTCCCGGCTTCCAGGTGAAGTGTGCAGAGTGGGGTTCAGGGGAGGTGTCCACTTCCTCTCCTCCTCCCCTCCCCCCGCACGGGAAGGGCTGCTGCTTAAAGTTTGGATTGACACCCGAGGCGGGAGCCCCGGAGGCAAGGGCAATGGCTTGACTCCTCGACCTACTGCTTGGCCTCCCCGAGGCCCGTGCCCACATCCCTTTCGGATGTGGGGTGATTGCCCTGACCCCTGGCGCTCCCCTCTCTGGTCTCCCGGACCTGTAACCTGCCCCCTGCGTGCCCCCACTCAGACGGGCTCCCCCGTACGGCGCTGGCAGGGGCCGGGGGCTCCCCCAGCCCCACCTGCTCCACCGGGCAACAAACCCCGTGAGAAGCGAGCGGCGGCGGGCAGACGGGGCTCGGCTGAGACTTCCTTAGCCGGAGCCCCGGGCTGCGGGAGGGAGGCGGGGATCCACACTTTGCTGCCTGCAAACACTTTGGCCAAGGTGAGCCGGCAGGCAGGCAGGGATCTCCCGGTGCCCGGCGCTAATAGCCCTGCAGCAGCGGCCCCAGAAAAAACGCCCCGGCACGGAAGCCCCCGGGGCACACACGCCCCCCTGCCTCCCCCTCGCCCGGCCACGCACACGCACCCCGGGCGGCGGCCGCACAATCAACTCACAGGATCTCCAGATCGCGCAGCGCCCGGAAGGCTCCATCTTCGATGCAGCTGATGTGGTTGTTGTCCAGTTGCCTGTGGGAAAGCAAGGGAGAGCGGTGAAGGCTGAGCGCGGAGCGCGGGGCAGCGCCGAGGCGCGGCCGGCCGGCGTCCCCCCGGTCGCCGGGCGCCCGGTCCCTCCACCCCTCGCAGGCTCCGCTCGCTCGTCCCCGCTCGCTCGCTGCCAGGAGCTCCCGCGGAGCCAGCCCGGCTGCCAGGCTGCTCCGGCTCCTCTCTGACTGTCTGAGAGAGAACTACACAGACGAGCGCACCCGAGGCTGTCAGGTCTCAGTAAATATTAATTGCGCATTTTTTTTTTTTTTTTAGGCAGAAGGGAGTAATTTCATTACATTAGGGCATCCAATCCATTACGAGCTCTTACCGTCATGTCACCGAAACAATTTCATTAAGCTAAAGGCCTGTAAATCATTGGAGGTCACTGCTCTGCCCTCCGAGACCTCCCAGAATGCTTTCTTCCCTCTCTCCCCCGCGCCCCGTCTCCTTTTACTGGAAGTGGCAGCCTCTGACACAGCGCTAAATCTCAGGGCTTTATCTGCCCACGAGCGGGCGAGGGTGCATGGGGAATATGCCGACTCCAAATTAGACTCAACTAATCTAATTTTATAGTCTTTTTATTATTCCAAGCACCAAATGTCTGCGGTGGTTTGATGCCTCCGCGCTTTGTTACGGGCCCCATCTGGCAGGTCATTCTATGGAAGCGTTTTTTCTGACTGACGACAGATTCCCTCAAACGGCACCAACCATCCTGGGCGGCAGGGAAACCCACCGATGGAGGCGCCGCTGGGGGGGGGGGATAGGGGGGCAGAAAATGGGAAAATATCGTCGTTGCCTTCAAAGACGGGCCAACTTAACATTTAAATGGGGGAGAAGGAAAGGCACTTATTTTAGGACTCGGTGGTGCTCATTTCTCTCTCCATCGCCTGGGCAGGAAAATCATGTCCTTTCAAAAAGATGCCTCCAGTCGGGACTGAGGCATGTTAGTGGAGAGCCAGCACACAGACAGACAGCGTGGGCTCTGAATCAGGTGCCTCCGGGGCGTGGGGATATTTATCGAGACCGCGCTCCAACTTAGATATCATGCATGAGATGACTCATGTGATTTCTAAAAAAAAATAATAATAATAAAATAAAAAATAAATAGATGGTCTACAGGAAGTGGTTATCAGCACCAGACTGTCGATGGGTTGGTGTGCAGAACTACACTGCGGTTTTGGGGAGCCAGGGGGTGGCCGAGAGAGGTGTGGCTGTCCCAAAAAGCTCCTTCAGAGACTCCTTTTCTGTCCTTTGTCTCAGGAAAGATCAGCCCCTCTCAGGGGAGGGATCTCGGGGGCCGGGCTTTTCATGTGTAACGTGTGCTAATCTCTCCCAAGACAACTAACTCTGCGAAGGATGCGCCCAAGCTACCCTGGGCCACCCTCGGGGAGCGTCCCCCGTTCTGCTAGAGGCGGGATGCAAACGGGAACACAAGTGTTACTGGGAAAGGACGGCGTGGGGCTGTGCGAGCGCCGGAGTGAAGCACAAGTCATTAGAGCGATTAGTGCGTCCGGGCAGACGGGCTCCGCGCCATACGCCGAGGAGCTGGCCCGTCTCAGACGCTCACGACACAAGACACCAGCCGCCCCGAATGTCAACATAAACAGGAAAAGGGCGTCTCAGGGAGCAGAGGCACTTTTTAGGTCTGTAGGTCGACCAGTCCTACGTGTGGCGGTCTAAGCCCTTGCTGCTGCCTCCTTCCTGGGATCCAGAGCTCCCTCCGGCCCCCTTCTTCTGATCCTCCCCGACCAAGAGCTTATGGCGGCCTTTTCCACAGGTTTCCGTAAGCGCCGCCGCCGCTGACTCACCCCCCGGCACAGGTTCTGCTAAGGGAGCCTGCCCAGTCCTGCCGCCTGGCTTCCAGATCTATCACCCGTGGGAAGGCCGATGCATCAACAACCGCTGCCCCACGCCAAGGCCGCCGGACCTTACCAAGCAGAAATGCAGTGGAGCTGGCTTTTGGCTCCAGGAATTACTCAATGGACATGCTGACCTCGGCAAAAACGGCACCCTCCTCCTAAGTAGAAAAGCACCTAAATCATCAGACTGGGAAGTCCGGGCAGTGCCGAGAGGGGGCAGGTTATGGTACTATCTACTTCGGTGCAGCTGTCTTAGCAAGGGCCCTGCCATTAAAATTTCTTTATTTGCTGGATCTGTGAAGAATTTTCTATTCTTTTTCTTTTGGGGAGCACTAGAAACCAAATAGGGTAATTTAGATGTATAGAATTCTACATGGAAAGAATGCAGTCTACAGGGAAGAGAGATAGAGATAGAGATAGATAGAGAAAGTGGTAGAAAGAGATTATAAAGATGTAGGGAAAAGAGGTGTAGAAAATATTTTTTAAAATCCACTGCTCAGTGTCCCATCCAACCAGGACCCTGACATGGTGGGGACAGAGTCTGAGAGATGCCCAGAGTGTCTCAGCGCTTCCGTGATGTTTCAGCATTTCAGTGGGTGTACCAGTTGATGCCTAGTTGCTTATGAGTAACGTGAAAACCAAGCTTCCATGTAAGCATCCATCCCTGTGGGTGTATTTTATAGATCAAATTAGAACATTCAAAGCACATCAAAATTTAAAATATTTATGTTTAAGTGTGCTTTTCCAGGAGACATTTATTTGTTATAATCAAGATGGTCTCCTTTTCTTCTGACCAGATAAGCTAGACCGGGCTCTGTGGTCAGATTCATTCCCCAGATGGATGGGGCATCATGCGAGTCTACGGGGTACAGGGCCGACGAGGGTCCCCCGGGGCCAACGAAATCTCCATCGCATCACCTCCTAACTGCTAGACACATCCAGGGCACAGAGCACCTGGGTATTTGTGAAAAGCTGCCCACGGTTTTGCCCCTAACGCCGCTGTTTCCCGCAAACGAGCCAGGCCCCCAAACAGAGTAAGCGCACACTGCTTCCGGCAAGGTGTCGCTTTCTTTCCACGGTGCATCTCAGGCCCACAGGATCGGCCCCGAAACACGGGAGAGGGGAGGCGACATAAAGCGAGCCCGGCGTGTCTGTGAGAGGCAGGGGGTGAGGGCTGCTGCACACACAGAACCTTCCGGAGCCAAGGCCAAGGCGCTGGACTTCGCAGGGTGCTCCCAGGGGTGGGCGGAGGCCTCTCCAAAAACACATCAGAACAGCCCAGCAGCCTCTGCACACAGAGCCTCGTTACACCGCGGGCTGTAACCCTGGAGCCCTCTTGGGACCAACATGCAGTGACCCCACAATGCCCTCTACCTCCCCCCGGGGTGCTGTCTGTCTGCCACGCAGACCCCTGATGGGGAGCACTTGGGAGGACACCTGGAATAAAGTAAGATTTCCTCGGGCTCAGGGTGAAGATGAGGAGCGGGAAGGCCGGGGAGGGAGGGCAGCCCAGGCTGGCTCTCTTTTGGAGGCAAATTTTACTGTCTGCTGCTTTACACAGAATACTCAGTGATTTACACTCTCCTGCCTGTGGATAAGCCCAGAAGCTCCCAAAACGCTCCGGATATTAAATTAACTGCTCTAATTTCCCCGGGCAGCTCGGATTTCGGCAAACAATGTGGGAGCTAAGATGATGCCGCAGTCCATTTAGAAAGGGATCCTCAGACAAGAGAGAAAGGCAGACTCCCCGCGAGGAGCTTCCCGGCGACGGTATTTTTATTCTCTGAGAATATAAACAAGTCAGAGAGGAAAGCCAGCGTGAGCAGGGACTCAAAATAAACTCCGCACGCAGCGGCCAGGGAGACGGCGCTTCGGCGAGAATTCCTTTTCACACACGCACCGCTATCGGGACGCCTCTCTTCGTATCACAATTTCACATTTCATAACGGAGGCGGCACAGGCCTATCTCAATCCGTAAAGAGGGGCTTTCAGAAACCCGATCACAAGGGGAAGGGCAATCCACCTATCTCCCAACCACCACCACCACCACCACAAGAGAAGAAAGAAAGGAAGAAAATTCCAGGGCTTCCGTGACGTAGTTGAGGCCCTGTGAGAAATACCTTGAAACTAGAAATCTCTACAAACGGGCTTTGAAGATCTGAAAAAACGTAGAATTCCAAGCTAGCTATCTACGTGCGAGGTCTACCTCCCGGAGCACACCCGGCCAAATGCTTGCTTCCCATCCAGATGCTCTGGGCCCCCCCGAGCGTCTCGGCCCATGTGGGGTTAACCTTCGCCCCCAGGCCAGGGGCAGCCTTTCTCTCTGGGGCGGCAGCTGGAGTCGCCGCTGCCCTTCTCATCTGACTCAGAGAAGTAGCGACTAAGGTTCAGCACCCTTTGCAGTGAAACCGTTTGCTAATTTCTGAGCAGAACTATATAAAATGTACAAAGTAAATGGAAGGACTTCTCCATGAAATTCACAAGGGAAACCTTACTAGAAATGGAGAGCAAACCCGTGTTCTGGGAATCCTAATAATGAATTAACCCACGAGAGCCACTGCAATAGTCTCAGTAGAGGCTCACACAGTGTCCGGTACCCGGGATGCAGAAGGAAGTGTCAGACATCCTTTGAAAATATTGGGGAGGAGGTTACCAGCCACTCGGCTTTTACATCTCAATGATCTTAAAAGATTTAAGGTAATTCTAAAAATGAAACGATGTTGAGTTGGTTTTTGATGAAATATATGTGTTCATCCATATATGTATTTGAAGCGTACTTCTTCTCCTACCCAGAGGAGAAATAGAATGTAAATTACCTGTGGAAATCCTACTTTCTTAAGATAAGTAGGATTATCTTTCTTAAGAAGACAAAACATGAAATAGCCTTGACATGGCTATTTCTCCCCCCCCCTTTGTCCAATTGTCCTTTAAGCAGAAAACAAGAAACCTATCAGCAATTCTGAAGGTTTTTTTTTTTTTTATGACAGTTTAACGTTCTAAAAAAAATCATTATTGAAGAACAAATTATAGAAGCATTTGTCTGCCGCTGGCTGGGGTCTTCAAAAGAAAACAAGAACAAAACTCAAGGTTATTTTAACTAGCGAAAGGGAAAAAAAATTAGGTTCAAAAGAAATGCATGCACTTCCTATAACTGAGTACTGGTCAGACTTTGTAGGCAAATCAAACACTTGATCCAACCCGCAGTCCACTAATGAATTGTCACTACTCCTCATCACTAAGGAGCTACTGCAATTCCACAGGAAAACCACATCTCAAATGAGAGAGGGAAAAAAGAGGTGAATCCATTATTTTGCACGTTTTGTACGCTTGCCTACCAGACCTAAGAATGCATGCATGTAGATATATTTGCTGATCCATGAATTATTTATGGATCCACAAAGGCTCCTGTCTAGAGAACCGGCAACTTTATGTCTATTTCTCCGACATGATAATCGCATGTAGTCTCGCCCGATCGTGTGCAGGTAGGTAGGAATGCGTATTACAGCACAGGTAAAGCCAGTGATGGCTGGCTGCCGGAATGAAATGGACCTGTATCGGGTCACAGTTACAGATTTACTCAGATAATCCGGCGACCGTGAGCCTTGTAAAGGCTTCGGCCAACCAGACGGCCTTCGAAAAGGACGGGATCCCAGGTTGATGAAGCTCTCAGGTCAGTCAGGACACCCAGCAGAGATTCGGTTGCGAATGGAAGCGTGGCTCTATTTTAACAAGCGCCGCTCTTCGCACTGTGCCACTCGGCTGGCTGGTGCAGTGCCTAGTTTGGTGCAGCCTGTGTCACGTTACTTCTCGGCAGGAGAATAACACATCCACTCCCCTGGACGCCTGCGAAAGTGAGCTCACAACCACAAACACGATGATGGATTAGCACGGGGAGGCAGCCCCGGCCGGAGGAGGAAGGGGGGTGTTACAGATCCCCGGGCAACAGCGACAACGCCACTGCTGTTTGCAGTTCCCGTGTGCTGGGACTTGGCGAATGGGGTTGTGCGGAAACAATGCGGGGGCAGGGTCCCCGCAAAAACGATTCAGCATGAGCTCGCCTTTAATTGAGAAGAGTTTCCATTTGAAACAAATCTAGCAGGTCTAGATGAAACAACAGCAACAAGAAAAAAACACACAATCAAACAAAAAGCAAATCAAAAGAAAACACCCTGGCTGGAGAGGGTCAATGGGGGGAAAAAAGGAGACATAGGTAATACTTTCAACGATAAAGAATTATTATTATTATTTTTTAAAAAGGAGCCGAAACCAGTTTGGCTCAGTGGATAGAGCGTCGGCCTGCGGACTGAAGGGTTCCAGGTTCAATTCTGGTCAAGGGCATGTACCTTGGTTGCGGGCACATCCCCAGAGGTGTGCAGGAGGCAGCTGACCGATGCCTCTCTCTCATCGATGTTTCTGACTCTCTATCCCTCTCCCTTCCTCTCTGTAAAAAAATAATAAAAAAAAAATTTTTTTTTAAAGAAAACACCCCATTTTCATGACGAGAAAGTCTCATTTGTTTCCCAGCAACTTTTAGACTAAGGGACCAACAAAACGTGGTTGTTGATTGCGAACAGTGCTCTCAGGTTCCAAGGCTTGCATGCCTCAAAACCATTTTTTTTCTCGTGTCAGCCTGTTGTGAGGACCAAAGGGCTTTGTACCTGGGACGTCCAGCTTCCAAAGTTTGCCTGGAACTGTCCCTGTTTTAGCATCAAAGTTTCTAAATCCCATCCTGGGGCACCCATCCGTCCCAGGCCAACCGCAATGCTTGTTCACCTCTCACACTCCGAGAGCAGACTCCCCTAGAATATAGGTTCTCACCTTTCCTTCATCAGTGTCCCTAAACTTGACAACAACTCACGAACCGGCTTTCAGTTACGTCTGCCCTGAAAGGCTCCCTACCGCATCCTCTGCAAGACGGCTGCCCCTTGGCAGACACACCCACAGCTAGACTGGTGGGAGCCCCGGAAGTCACTGAAATGTTCTTGGTGCATCTTCACCCTTCCTCAGGGGAATGAGCGTTCCTTTGTAAGAAGTATCCCGTTTCACTCGGAGGCCTTGAAGATGTCATGAATACTCAAGAGGCCAAACGAACAAAAGGCTGTCTCCATAGCGATGGGGGCAGCTTTCTGGTTTCCCTGGTTACCCTTTTGAGTGATAACCATCTGGGGCTCCTCCCTGGCACAGGGGCGGAGTGAGGGCGACCAGGGAGAGATGGAATGTGCTTTGTTAATGGGCCTGAAAGTTATCTCTGACATCCCTGCTTTCTACTCCCGTGTGTGTGTGTGTGTGTGTGTGTGTGTGTGTGTGAACAACCAGCACAAACATGGTGAGTTTATAAATGTTTTCACATTCAAGGGTGTTGCAGAAATCTCCCCTTTGGGCTCCAGAGATAAACTATTCCAGCCGTGTGAGTCTGACCAGGAAGCATGGCCGGAGCAGAGAAACTGGGCTGAAGTCCCAGGTCTCCCTGACAGTGTGTAGAGGATGCATTGTGTGTATGTGTGTGCATGTGTGTGTGTGTGTGTGTGTGTGTGTGTGTGTGTGTGTGTAGTGGAGATAGGTGGGCAGGGACGGCCTCCTCAAACCACGGAAGATCTGCTTCCCTTTACAGAGTCACATGGCTCTCTCCTATTGAAATTTAGGACTTTCTTGAGTTTACTCACATTTCCAACCCATACTGACCTTGTGGAGGCTCTCAACATTTCTACCTGTTTTATAAATGGAAGACTATACAGCTCCTGGACATTGTAGCCGTGTGAACGCAGTGATTCATATCTGCCCCCAGGATCAGAGGGCAGAGCCTCGGGTCAGAGGTCATTCTCAGGACCTGTCACTCCTCCCTCCATCCCTATGTCTCCCTCTTGTGCTCTGGAAGCACGGGCTGACAGCTGGAGAGCAACTGCTCAGAACGAATCCACTCCGAATCTCGTCCATACCCGACCGAGAGGAGATTGAGACGCCACCTTGGACTTTAGATTTCTAGATGGATGCTGGAATGAGCTGGGATCTCCTGGGATGGAACGAATGTATTTTCATGCGAGGAGAACATGAATTCTGGGGGAGAGGGCAGGGGCAGAATGTTTGTATTCCCCTGCAAACTTATATGTTGGAACCTGTTCTTCAAGGTGACTGTATTAGGAGGTGGAACCTTTGGGAGGTAAGTAGGTCATGAAGGCAGAGTCCTTCAGAAAGACAGCGTTCGTGCCCTTGGAAAATGGGACCCTCACCACCTGCTGTTGCAGTGAAAACACAGCACCTGGGAGCGAGCCTTCAGCAGACAGCGAATCTGCCAGTGCCTTGATCTTGGACTTTCCAGAACCACCACGAGAAAGAAACTTTTGCCACACATAAGTTAGCCAGTGTGTGGTGTTTTGTTATGGCAGCCTGAATGGACTGAGACCACCATCCATGCCCCCACACCTCAGTTTCTTCACCGATACAGCGGGGAGAATAACTCTTCACCCAGAAGGACGTCTCGAGTGTGAAAGTAATAAAATGTTTGCACTCTGAAAAGGTGCTTGTGGCATGGCTTACTTGTCTTTGCTTTGAAATAAATAGTAGTAAACACAGGATTTCATCTTGTATAATCTCTGAAGCCTCTTTCGGCTCTGCAGCTCTGTGGCCGGAGGTCAATTCCTTATGAGATTCTCAAGAGAAAGTTCCCGTTCATCTCACTTAGGTCTTTCCGGGATTTGAGACCATCCCTTTATCCCCTCTTCTTCCAGCCCAGAAGCAGTTAATGAGAAGTTCAGTATATGCTTTCCGAGCCCAGGGCAGCAGTGCCCGCATGCGTGCTATTTGTACGTCTCCAGCTAATACGAGACCGAAATGTGAGAGGCCACATAAAACCTACACAAAACACAGATTTTCCTCTTCCCGGGAGAAGGAAGTGCATGGACCCATCTTCACAATTCCCATAGGTGAGAATCGCGGGGAGTGATCAGAGAATTTAACCCCATTTCTTGGTGGTCATTTTTAATTAATAACCAATCATGCAATGTACTGAGCACCTAAAATAGTCAAGTGCCGTACCATCGACTATGGTATATAATTTCTTTTTAAAGAATATATTTTTATTGACTTCAGAGAGGAAGGGAGAGGGGAGGGAGGGAGGGAGGGAGGGAGAGAGAGAGAGAGAGAGAGAAACATTAAATGAGAGAGAATCATTGACCGGCTGTCCCTGCACGCCCCACATTGGGGATCAAGCCTGCAACCTGAGCATGCCCCCCGACCAGGAATCGAACCGTGACCTCCTGGTTCCTAGGTCGATGCTCAACCACTGAGCAACACTGGCCGGGCAGTGTATAATTTATTAATCTCAGCATTCCCCAGATCTGAACAGAAGCCTTCAGTGGATCCCTACACAATCACAGTACTAACTGCACATAGTATCTAGTTACCATTTTTAGGGCATCAAGATCTGAGCTGAGTGTCTTCCTGCCTGTCTCGGTTGGGGCTCACAACAGCACGATCCTGACTTCACGGAAAAGGCAGCTGAGGCACTGAGAGTCCACCTCTGACCCCGGGTCTGCCATGCGCACGATGACCACAGGCAATGCTACTCCTCTGTAAACCGCCTGGCCTGCTCAGCATGGCGCTGCTCCCCACCCCTCCACCCTTCCACCCCTCCATGGCCCTGCTCCCCACCCCTCCACCCTTCCACCCCTCCATGGCGCTGCTCCCCACCCCTCCACCCTTCCACCCTCCATGGCACTGCTCCCCACCCATCCACCCTTCCACCCGTCCATGGTGCTGCTCCTCACCCCTCCACCCTTCCACCCGTCCATGGCGCTGCTCCCCACCCCTCCACACAATCTGTGACTACCCTGCCGAGGCAGTCACGCCTCACGTATGCCCGCCTTCCTCCATTTGGGGGCTCCTTCCTGTACAAACTCAGGCAAAATGAACCCCTCTCTCCAAGCCCTCCTGGCCCCTTTCACCATCCCTCCCATAAAGCGCTTGTTTCAACAGCTTTGGGACTAGCTTCTAACCAATGAGGAAACCAGGGTTCAGAGAGGTTGTGTAGAGAGAGAGCTCGGCGAATGCATCAGAAGGTCAGGTCTGAACGGTGTGCCTCACCCGAGGAATTCTGTCATGTAAACTGCACCTAAAGAACGACAGAGGAGCCCCTCTCTGTGTGTGACGGGGAGTCGCTGTATGAGGGGGCCTTCCCTGCGACACCGCGGAGACAGGCAGGGAGCGGGGCCCCGTCTCCACTCGCACCTCAGGCGGCAGGCTCCGCCGTCGGATGGAGAGCAATGGGAACGAGGGGGAGAGAAACATGGGGGATTAATGCACCGCTTCTGGGGATGATTTTAGCAAGTTGTAAACTACCCTCGCTTGCTTCGGGGAAACGACGAATCACTCCGACACTCAGGAAAAAATAAAATTGGGTTAAGCAAAGA
The DNA here is from genome assembly GCA_963924515.1 of Vespertilio murinus. Lineage (NCBI taxonomy): Eukaryota > Metazoa > Chordata > Mammalia > Chiroptera > Vespertilionidae > Vespertilio > Vespertilio murinus. Next base: position 6,961,980 of record OZ004708.1, on the reverse strand, counting down.
GAATGAGGACAGTAAACTAGACGGAAGGGAAAAAAAATCATCTGCTCGATTCCCAAATATACGATGTTGTGGGCTTATCCACATTTTAAAACATTTTTTAAATTACCTCTTATTTTTCAGTGACAGTTGGCGTACAATCTCCTATCAGTGTCAGGGGTACACCCCACTGATTAGACCCTCTGTAAGCCTATAGCTTACTAAGCGATCACCCCGATAAATCTTCTGTGTTTCCCACCCCGCTGCTTACTCCTCTCTGTGGGTACACAGATAACTCGGCAGATTATATTTGCATTTCAGAAGCTACTTCTTTCTTTTCCTCTTTCCTCAGGATAGTTGTCTGGCTTCCCTCTCTGACCAGAAATGACCCGGCCTGGCCTCTGGGCCGGGCGATGGGCGGCCTGGGCGAGGCTCCGGGAAGGGCCAGGGGAAAGTGGTGGTGTTGGGGGAACGGTCATTTTCCCCACAGTTGATCTCCCCGTTCTCACAGGACAATTTGCAGCAGTCGCATTGGCCTCGCTGAGCTGAATAAATCCAGAAAGGTTGGGCAGGACGGAAGAGGCCGGAGGAACAGGGGAGAGGAAGGGCTGGAAGCCAGGGGGTCCCCTGAGCAGCCCCCACCAGTGCACGGCCAGTTCCAGCGACAAGCAGGCCTGGAGCGACTGTGTCTGGTGCCCTATGGCGGGGGCTGCGCTTTACTGGCTGCGTCCAGCCTGAAGTCAGCTTCCAATTCCTCCCCGGATTCCGGGAAAGGGAAACCGGGACACGGCTCACCCTTCAGAGCCGAGGATAAGCACCGCTCTGGGAGAAAGCACGCAGTGGTTCTCTGCCACTGTCAGCAGCGGCCTTTTACCTGAGAGCCTGCGGGTTGGCGGGGAAAAAGGACAGGCATCTCTGACCTTGCTGGGCTGGGACCTAGCAGCTCTGGCCTAAAATTTCCCATCAGTCCCACAAGGTGTGAAGTGGGTGACTTCTGCCCCCACAGCCTCCCCTCCCCCCCCCCCCCCCTGCCCGGTGGCCATGCAGAGTGCTAACCAGCCTCCAGCCCGCTCAGAAGCACCTTCCCATTTTGTTGTTAGAGGTACCATCCAAGGAGACAGGTTTTATTTTTAACGCAGCAGCGTGTAGAGAAGGGTTTTCTTTCTAATGCTGCGCGTTGAGCATGCAAATGTGAGCTTCCCCAGCTGAAGCTGAGAGCAGTCAGGGTGGGGAAGCTCTAATGCCCTGGAGGTTTGCACGGCAGGTTAAAAAATCCGGTCGGAACCAAACGTGGTGTTAGCTTCGGCCGGACCGTGGCACTGAGAGGTGCCCGCTCAGCAGCCTCCTGCACCTGCAGGTAGGGGTGCCCGCAGCATTCCCCGGGCAGCGGCCCCGCCTCTCCAGGTTAGAAGTGGGGGGCCGGGCTGCCGTGGCTCCCTCTGCCTCGTGCCCTGGAGATGTCTCCTCTTCCTGGTCAGAAACAGCGCCGTAGTCACTTCTGAGATAAGTCAGTGTATTCCTGTGGCCTCAGAGAGCTATGGTGACACCAACCGAGAGCACGGCTGTCGAGAGAGCTGCCGAGAGGTACCTGGGAGGTGCCGGGGCAGAGAAATCTTCTAGAACTTTCTGAGATTCGTCACTCAAGCACCTTTGAAATGGCCCCTCGCCCCCTTCAGAAATGACCTCCGCACTTGCACCTCCCAGCCAGAGGCCTGCGCCCTCCCAGCCCGGGTGGGCAGAGCGAGGGCCTCTGAAGGTGGACCGAGGGCATGTGCTCGTTGCCAGGCCAAAGTGCTGTTTTCTGCACCACCCCCACTTCGCCCAGCCAGTGTCCAGGCCTCATGCGCACAGTCCCAGGAGCAGTGCCCTCCACAGGTGGTGGTTGGCCTTATGCAGCCTGGGCCCGACGGGCAGGAACAGATATGTCTTCTTACATGTCCTCAAGTTCCCTAATTCTATCTTTGTTGCTTTAAAAACTCCTTTCCAATGTGCCACTCAAGGTTCAGCTTCCCATCCCAGGCCCTCACACCCTTTCGTGGGCACGCACATCGGAGGATCGGGCTCAGCGCATAGACAAAGCACTTCATCACAATACACGGAGGTCCCTTGTCCTTGCCCAGCCTGGGAGAGGGGTGCAGGATTCACATGTGAAATGTGAAAGGGGGTGACCACCGCATGGCTGGCGTATCCTCTCAACAGAGCGCCAATGAGGCCTGGGCCGGGGCAAACACCAGCGAGCAATGCCACCTCACAGGACCTCAACACGGAGAAGCCGGGGCCCCTTGGAGCGGGGGAAGGGCTGGACAGGCAAGAGCTAACATTTCCTTTGTGCGTGATGGACAGCCTCTGTGGACCTGGTTCCTGAGCTGATTTCCCTTCGGTCAGCACCGCGGTGGAAGCGTGGGGTCCCTTTCCATCGTGGTGTCTGTCCGAACCCCTCCAAGAAGAGCACCCCCCCCCCAGAACGGTGTCTGCACAAAAGGTTTGCATTAACTGTAATGAAGCAAATGGCAAAATCAATAAAGCGGGAATCGCGCGCCTGTCATAAAGATGATGTAAATCCAGGGTTCAAGATGGTTATGGAGCTATTCAGAATTGTAATTAAAACCAGCGCCATTTTTTCTCCGGGATAAAAGCCCCTTTGACAACCATAAATGCAAGCTACAGGAAATTTTCAACAAATATATTCAAAATTAATGTATGGCACAAAGATGGCATAAATTAAACCGAGGGCGATCCATAAGTCCGGGCTTCAGAATGTAAGAGCAAGTAAAGAGATTTCGATTTCGCATTTGGTTTACAGGCAATGTGGTTTTCAATTTTAATCAAGTTAAAGCTTGACAGAGCACTTAGAGGCCCTGAATGAATGGCATGTTTCTGACAACTGCTTCTCAACGAGAATGAAAAGGCTTGTCTCTGTATTTGCCCAACTGGAGAGCTGACAGCATTTGCTATTTTATGCATCTTACATATTAAGAAAAGAAAATCTAGGGAGGGGTGTGGGTGTAGGGGAAGAGGACCGTTTTGTTTATCCGAGAGCGGGGGTGGAGGGGATGGGGAGTGGGGGTGGGGGTGGGGCGGAAGAAAGTGTGGGACGGAAGAGGGGGATGAGCTGACCAAGTCATGCGGTCCCAATGAGCTATCTTCCTTGGACTTACTTTCGGAGCCCTGATGGCAAAGTGTAATATGAAGGTTTCTTGGGAAACATCCACCTGCCTACCAGTCCCTCCACTCACCGATCTTCAGAGCATCACTGCTCTCAGGTCACTAACAGTGTCACCTACAACGGCCTCCGGTCCTCTCCGGGTGGTTGTAACTGTGAAACCATAGCATGTGAGTGTTGGGAGCAATCTGGGAGATCACTAGGCCCAAGCCCATCATCTTTACCAGGAAAGGGAGGTCTAGAGAGAGGAAGAGCTACCGAAGACCCTAGGCTAGCATTTGGCAGAGCGGTCAGGACTTGGTCACGACTCCCTTAGGCCACACTGTTGGGAGAGAGAACAGGGTGACATGCCAGTGTGATAAGAACAGTGTGACGACGTGCGATACACCGGTGGAAAAAATAAGACAGTAGATGAGATTGAATTGTATTTGTCAAGTCTGAAATGCCACTAGAATTCAGGGATGCTTGGTTCTTTCAATCCCTCTTGGTTTCCCAGGGTGGTGAGGAGGGAGGAATAGAGGAGTCCCAGGAGTTTAGGGGTGTACCCTCATGTTTTAGGTATTTAATTTTCTGAGAGTTTTGCATCTTGGGGGGTGGTGGTGGGTGGGGCTTGCTGAGTGGGGAGAGACTGCCCACTCAGCAAGTCTCTGACTCCCAGAGCCAGTTAATTCCTAGAGACCGTGATCCTGTCTTTCATATACTGGTACCAGCCAACCAACCCTGAGTCCTTCCCCAACCACTACCTTTATCTAACAGGCACCAAGCCATTATTCCCCTCCCCTACGGCCCCTCAGGGCCAGGCCTCAGGGCACGAGGCGAGGCTACTAAACCTCAAGGCCCAATGGGATTATTCAAACCGGCCAATCCCAGTTTACCCCATCCTGCCTTGCTTTCCCCAAGGAAACCTCAATCAAAGCCGTAGCCTCTGCTCTCCAGGCTCTTTTTTAAAATATATTTTATTTATTTATTATTTTTTTACACCGATTAGCTGCCTCCTGTACACTCCCCACTGGGATGTGCCTGCAACCAAGCTACATGCCTTCGACCAGAATCGAACCTGGGATCCTTCAGTCCGCAGGCCAATGCTCTATATACTGAGCAAAACAGGTTAGGGCAGCCGTGGGCAAACTATGGCCTACAGGCTGGATCCAGCCCATTCGGAGCCGAAAGAGCAGAGGGTTCTCTTGCTCTCTCCTCTGCTCCTTTACCAGCAGCACTGTTAACATGGCAACACAGCTCCTTCTTCTGAGTGGGCAGATTTATATCCGCCCATTCAGTAGAAGGAACAACCTCTCATTTTTGAAGTTTCAAATTATAATAATTAGTGTTTACATTCTTTTTGTTAAAATGTTTGAAATGAATAAAACTATTGGGGAAAAAAAAGACAACTGTACCCTTTTATGTAATGATGTTTACTTTGAATTTATACTAGTTCACACAAACACTCCATCCATGCTTTTGTTCCGGCCCTCCAGTCCAGTTTAAGAACCCATTGTGGCCCTCGAGTCAAAAAGTTTGCCCACCCCTGGGTTAGGGCATCTTGCTTATGACTCCGAACTGCTGCTCCCTGTGTGATCCCCCCCCCCCCCCCCCCCCCCCCCCCCCGCCCAGCATGGTCTGCCTCTCGTTTCTAGGGGAACTTGGGTAACAGGGAATTTTTCCTTCAATGGCCCCCACCGCAGTCACCTTTATCAATTAAGCCCCGGGCTCAGGCCAAAGGGACCCAGGTTTTGGTCACAACTCCTGCCCCCTGTCTGAATGATTCTGAAAAGGTTCAATTGCCACATTTAAAGAAAAAAAGAAAAAGAAAAAGAGGTGTGGGTTTTCCTTCCTTCGGGTCCTCCTGAGCTTGGTTAAGTCTGACTGGAATTCCAAGTCCTCCATTCAACAGGCCCGGAGGCTGGCAGCAGCAGAGGATTGCACGCCGGCCAAACCACTTATTCTAAAAGCACAGCTCAGGCTTGTCTCCGTAGCAAATGGGCAGAGCAAGGAATCCATTTTAGGAAATCGAATTGCCTTAAGGAGCTGATTCCAGAAAAAGGGCTCGGATTGATAGTCTACTGAGCAGGCTCGCCTTCTGGGACGGACAACCCAGCTGAGTGAATGTGCACACCCACAACCCATTGCGCGGGCTCCCCGGGGGCTCCCACGCTGCGCCCGGCCCGTCAGGGAGGCAGTTTCAGGACGGACCAGCCCTCGGCTCGCAATGGCCTGCGTGCGACGTGTGAGGAGGACCCAGCAACTGGTAGGTTAGCTTGCTGCTAGGTGGTTAGTGCGTGTCACAACGACTGGTCGACCAATTGGTTGGACACTTAGCATATTACACTTCTATTATATAGGATAATAATATCCTATTTGGAAACAACCCAAAAGCCTATTTGTCAATGCTGGCCGGTCTTCACAGCGTCTGAGGAGGACCCAGCAAGGGCTGATTCAAACCGTTCAACCTCAGAGACACACCGTAAGGAAGACCCTCAAAAGTCAAAGCGGGGACCTCTAGCTGGGGGCGCTGGGGCTTTCTGTGGCAAAGATAAATCCTTTCTAACATCTGCTGTTGGGTAGCAGCAGCGAGCACATCTCAACGGCCAAGGGACATGTAGCCGGCAGAGACTGGCCTTCTCTTTAGAAAGAGAACAAGAAAGGACAAAGCCGAGGGACCGCTGAGAATCCTGGCTTTGTGGTCTGTGTGCTTCCCTCTAGCTGAGAGCATACCAGGGCCGACAGGCTCAAAGGAAATCCCTTGCTGGATTTCAGGCCTGGGCAGTAACAGGCAGAGCAAAAGGAACTGGCGGGACTGAAGGAAGCTTTGGGGAAACCCCTATTGTTTCAACCCCTGTGAAATGTCTCAAGCCCCAGTACTGCACACTTCAGAAGCGGAGGAGTCAATTCACTGAGGTTTTCCCGCCCGCTATCTTCTCCCTGTATTGTTCTAGGGTGAGTCATTCTCACTGGTCCGCGCCTTCCGCCTCATTCATTTTTCTCTTGTTTGTACCAAACCAACTGCTCAAGATCCTCTACAGAACGCTGGGTTTCCTCTTCCTTGTATTCTGGGGGAGCTGGGAGTGAAGGAGGAGAAAAAGACCTTGTAGGAGACAGCCATACAGCAAGGGGGGAGGGTTCACAGAGCCACTACAGATGCGTCTGTTTACAGCACCTCAAAGCCGGATCGGCCTGACACCTAAATGATGACTCCATATGTGTGTCTCCCCCGTGAACCAATGCACCGGCTCCTGTCAGCGGCCACGCAGAGCCAGGAGCACCCCAGGAATCTGGGTGTGGGATCTTTTTCTTTTTTTCTTTTTAAGAAAGAAGCAAGCAGACATTTGCAGGCTTGCGGGCTGAATTCGCTTAGGTAAACAAAAGCCATATGCAGCCAGTGATCTAATTGACATTTCACTCGGGCCAGAGGACGGGGATGGCCCCACGGCAGGCAAATTCATTTTCCAAAGGTCGTGGGGTTGGCTGCTGGGGATTGGCTGTTGAAAGATATCTCAGGGCCGGTCAAGGCCACAATCGGAGAGACCCGAGGAATACAGATAATTCCCCTCATTCAAAACTGTCTGGCGGCCCCCGGGTCAATGGGGTTGTGCTTATGCAAATGGCAATGATCACAGTTTCCAGTTACGTAGGGTCAACTGTGGCAGAGACAGGGGGCCCGGGGCACGCTGGTCATGAGTTCTTGCTCAGGAAGAGGCCCACTCTGGGATTTTGTCTGTGGGAAGGAAGTGAAACTGGGCTGAGATCAGGTGGGTTTCTCTAACTCCCGCATTTTTGAGATGTGAAGACAAGCACAGGAGGAAGGAAAGCTCATGAGAAGCAGCACCCTCTGTCCAGGCCCTCCAGTTCTGAACTTTGCAATGATTAGAGTTATCTGCACATTTATCCACATATATTTCACATGTTTATCTTCTTTTAAAAATATATTTTTTTTAATTGATTTCAGAGAGGAAGGGAGAGGAAGAGAGAGATAGAAGATCAATGATGAGAGGGAATCACCAATCAGCTGCCTCCTGCATGTTGGGCCGAGCCTGCAACCCAGGCATGTGCCCTTGACCGGAATCAGACCTGGGACTCTTCAGTCCACAGGTCGACGCTGTATCCACAGGGCCAAACCAGCCAGGGCATTTCACATATTTAAAGGATGTGAGGACATCCACAGGCATACTGGTTTAAAAGCAAACATGGTAAGAAACTGCACCGCTTTCTCATTTACCAGCTTCGGATGCCGTCCCGTGTCACATATAACTACGTGCCTCTGCTGGAACCACTCTACAACAGTCCCGTGGGGGACACGCCACGCTTCATCTAACTGGTGTCCTGTGATGGGCATCAGGTGGCTCCAAGACACTCCTCTGCAATGACGCCTACCCATACCTCTTTTTGGGTTTGTATAAGTTTATCTTTAAAATGCTATAAATTCATAAAAGTCAATGGCTGGATTGAGGAGTGTGTGTGTTTTCGCCATGGATAGCCATGGCCAGGTTGCTTGATAAGGGCATTATACAAAGTGACATCCCGGCTGCCAGTGTAAGATATGGCCTGCATCACTGCCAAGTCAGTGTCCCCTCCACTCTTCCCCAGCTCCCAGGAAAAGAAAGCTCTGTAGCCACATCTAAATCTCAGGTGGGGAAGGCGGGTGCACTGTCTGGGACCAGAATGGCCAAGGCCAGGCCGCTGTGGAAGGCTTTCTTCCCGACTCCTGTCGGCTTCCTACAGCAACAGGCCATGGGACAGGTCCTCCTGACTCTGGTATTTGTGGCCAGAAAGTAATGGATGCTCACTGTTAGAAATATTGGAAAACAGGTAAACTAAAGAAAAATCACTCTTAGGTATTTACCCAAGACAAATGAACACCTAAGCGAATGTCCATAGCAATTTTATTCACAACTAGAGGCCCAGAGCATGAATTCATGCACAGGTGGGATTCTGGGCCCATTGGGGCTGTCTTGCCCAGTCCCGATCAGGTCTGCGGTGGCTGGCTGACTGGGGAGGGACTGTGGGAGGGCTCCAGGGAGTGTCTGGCCTCCTTGCCCAGACCCGATCAGCCAGACCCTCGCAGCAAGCTAACCTACCAGTTGGAGCGTCTGGCCCCTGGTGGTCAGTGTGTGTCACAACGACCGGTCGACCAATTGGTTGGACACTTAGCATATTACACTTTTATTACATAGGATAATAAGAATTGGGAAACAACCCAGATGCCTATCAGCAGGGAAGGCGTTGCACTGTGTCTGTACAATCAGAAAGAACAAACTACCGACAGGCAATGCAAACTAAGATCCATTTCACGATATTATGCCGAGAGAAAGAAGCGAGAGCACATGAGACAGCACGTTGTATGAGACCCTATATATGAACCAGGTCCACAGGCAACACACAGTGACAGAGCAGCCTGGGGTGGCTGGGTCGAGGCTGGGGGAGGGATTACATGACTACATGCTTTCAAACGCACTGAACTGTATAGCTAAAACGGGCATATTTCATGGTAGGTAGATCACACCTCGACAAAATTTAAAAAAAAATTAAAATCACCTAAATTCCTACCAGTTAGTTAATCTTTGTTAGCATCTTGGTTTTTGTCCTTCAGACTTTATTTTCCATGCAAACATTCATATAGATTCACATTTTAAAATGCACCTTTTATTTATTTATTTTTAAATAAATGGGAACGTGTGGTTTGAAAAATCTGATTTTTAGAAATCTTAACGATATATTGGCTAAATCCTTCCCATTTAATTCCTCGTGTGAAACTGTGTTTTCATTCCTAACAGACAGGAGTGGGCGTCACCTCGCCGCCCAGCCCGGCCGCAGGTGGAGCAGCTGGCAGAGCGGAGTCAGCAAGTCTGAGGAAGCACTGGGAGCGCTGGCCTCTCTTTTTTTACGACGCCCCTTTCTCTCTCCCTGCAAGAGCGTGGGTTCAACTAGCCTGGCCCTCATGGCGACCCTCTCACCGCCCCGCCGGAGTCAGCACAAGCAGAGAGCTGGGCCAGAGCCAAGCACAGCACGCAGGGCACGCACAGGGAGGCACCCCAGAAAGGTTCCAAGGAAAACCAGAGGCCCTCCACCCTCCACCCTCCACCCTCCACTGTCCGGGGAACAAAGGCCCCAAAGTAACTGAAAGGGAAGCCTTGTGCTCAGGCCTTTCTCCCGGGAGGCCTTCCCCGTCTCCAGGCCACTGCCAGCGTTCCGAGGGGCGGACAAATTAAGAGCAACGCAGGCACAGAGGGGCCCGCGGGAGCCCTGGGCCCAGCCCGCGTGGCCCGGAGGTCCTCGCTTGGCACACAGGGCCAGGTTCCTTTAATCCTCCAGGCCCCCAACTCCCCTTGCAATTCCAGATGGATTTCCCACTATTGTTTTAAGAATAGTTAACAGTTTGGGCCAGATTAACGCCGGTTCAAATTTCGGCTCTGCTGTGAGGTCTTGGCACACTAGCCTGTTTGCTGAGTCTAACTTTCTTACCTTGAAAGGACAGATAATCCCACTTACTCCACTGGGCCGGCATCGGAATTAAACGCAATAATAATAAGAAGAAGGAACACTGGAAGTGCTCCGTGCTAACTGCTCTGCAAACATTTCCCGGCGTAGGTACTGCCTTTAGTTTCCGTGAAAAACAGCCAGGCTCGGAGAAATGAGCCACTGGCTCACGCCAGATGCCCCTCACTCAACGCCAAGTCCCGGTTCCGCCTGCCAGGGGTCCCCCAAGGGTACGGAGCCGGCCGAGGATCGAGTTAAAAGTGCCAAGTCCCGCTCCTCGGCCGGAAATTAAGACCGGTGCGGTCACCGACAGGGCGCGGGGCTTGTGTGGTTAACGGGGCCGGGGAGACGGAGCAGCAGGTGGTCTTCAGACCCCGTCTGGGAAACACTGCCCGTGCCACCGGGAAGCAACGCGATGATCACTTCTACAGGGATTACTTTAAGAAGCACGTGGAGGGGGGCTCTAGGGGGGGGGCAGGCAGAGAGGAAGGAAGGGGGCTGAGGGGCTTGTGAGCTCCGGACGCTGGCCGGTTTTCAAAGAACAGCTCCATGGTGGGGCCGAGCCGACGCCGGGGGCAGCGGAGACACCCTGGCTGTTTACTCGCCACATGCAGCTCTGTCTGTCCAAAGGAGTAACCGTGACCTAGGTAAAGAACGTGTCTGCCCCTCGGGACGTGGAGGCTGCGGGTCACTCCAGTGACAATGACCCCTGGGCTGTGACTTTGAAGGAAGCATGGCGAAGTCACCCACTCCCGGAATAGGCCGGGCCATCTCCTGATGCTGCAAACCCCGTCCCTGACGGAGCATTTGGCCTCGAAACACTATGGGATGTGACTGAAGTGGAAGTTCAAGGGCAGGGTCAGCGCTCTGCTGAGCACAATTGGCCATGACCCGGGCAAGGCACTTTCAGGTGCGTCTGCTCCCAGACGGTCCCTCCCTGGCCATCCTGACTGCTTTCAGGGACTTTCAGCTGGTTTAGGGCGAATCATCAGCAACCTTCCACCACACTAGCCAGGGCCAGATGACGGACACATGGGGCTTCGGGAAACCCACCGGCACCTTCCATCCTCTTCCTTTCCGGCGGCAGGTTCTCCCCGGAGAGCGGGAGGCAGCGTCCGCGCCGGGGCCTGCGGTTGAACCTGCCCCAGAGGTGGCGTGACTCCCCCGGCACCGTGTGGGTACTCGGTGTTTAAAAAGATGGTGAGCTAGATGCCAGCATTTCGAAATCAGATGACTCCACACAGAACTCTAAGCTTGCTTCTTTTAGAGACATAAAAAGCCAGTTGTGAAAGCGGGGCCTCCTGGCATTTGCTGGAGCCGGTGGCACGGCCGGTCCCTTCAGCCCCAGCTCTCACTGCTGCTTTTTGGCACCTGCGAACAGGACTCGGGCGGAGTCCAGCTCTCATTTGTCCACTCGCAGTAGGTGTGTTCACAGTCCCTTATTGAAGGGGTTGCCTGCAATATCCTGGATCAGAGAGGACCCCCCCCCCAGACAACCCAGCAAGGCCCCTGAGCCCCCCTCCTCTCCTGCAGTCCCACACGCCGGCAGAGCCAGTGCGCGCCGACCTCTGCGCCAGTGCAGGTGAGCGGGTGTGATAGGACGGGGTGCAGGATGTTTATATTTCCTGAGCCCTGTGGCTGACCAAGCCTTCCCCCGCTGAATCCTGCCCAAACCAGCCATACCCGAGAGGCAAAGTGCGCATCTAGTGTAGGGAGCAGGGGGGCCGAGCAGAAACGCCAGCTGAACTCAGACCTCCTGCTGCAGAAATGCCTGAGGCCCGAGGATGTCCGAACGGTATCAGAGGCCCTCAGCTCCCTTCCAGAAAACAGCTCCCAGCCAAGACCCAAAGCTCTCTTTTCCTTTCCTCTGAAGGCCAGTCCAGGCTAGATCCTCAACCTGGGCTGAGGAGTGGGAGTCTGGGGTTAACTTCACCCCCTTCTCTGTCACCCCCCATCTGGCCCTGGCCTCTTGCGTCTGCTGCTGAGTTTGTCTCAGTAACAAAGCCTAGCTCCCCCTTGATGGGAGGTGGTCTTAAGGAGTCATCACACTTTACAAATGCCAGGGACCTGACAGATTAGCTGCCTATCCCAGTGATGTTCCGAGCTTGTTTGTTTGTTTATTTATTTTTAAAATATATTTTATTGATTTTTTACAGAGAGGAAGAGAGAGGGATAGAGAGTCAGAAATATCAATGAGAGAGAATCATCGATCAGCCGCCTCTTGCACACATCCCATTGGGGATGTGCCCGCAACCAATGTACACGCCCTTGACAGGAATCGAACCTGGGACCTTTCAGTCGGCAGGCCAACGCTCTATCTACTGAGCCAAGCCGGTTTCGGCTGTTTGTTTGTTTAAATAGGACTCTTTGCTACACAAAATCTCAAGGTGAGCCCTGCCGCCCGGCAGAGGCTAATTAAGACCTGAGGGTGATTGAAAAGTAACTTTTCACTTGTGGATTCTTGAAGCGCTGGAGTTGCTCAGAACACGAAATGAAAACCACACGCCAGGGACTTATTTTAACGTGAAGAAACGAGGGCTGTGAGGTTAAGTGGCAGCCTGAGGGCAGTTTCGGCATCTGGCTCTCACTGCGGCTGTAACAAGCAGCACAAATGTCGTGGCTTTACCACAAGGAGAAGGTACTTTCTTAGTGGCCCGGAGGCCCCAGGCCCTAGGGCAGTCTCCCGGGCTCAAGCCAAGGTGTGGGCAGGGCTGTGCTTTGCTGGGAGCTCTCAGGGAGCATCTGTCTCCCTGCCTTTTCCAGGAGAGGTTCTGTCCTAGTTCTCTGCAGCCTGTGGCCTTTTCTGTCCTGGCTTCTAGCATGTCCTCTTTCTCACCCGGGGAGAGAGTAGAGGAGAGCGGGGAGGAGGATGGAAGAGAGAGAAACATTGATTAGTGAGAGAGTCACGTCAATTGGTTGCCTTCTGTATGCAATCAAGGTACATGCCCTTGACCAGGCATGGAACCCAAGACCTTGGGTCTATGGGGCGACACTCTAACCACTGAGCCACCCAGTCAGGGCCAGCATGCCCTCTTTCTTCAGAGTCCACTGAGTCCACCTGAATAATCCAGGATACTCTCTCCCTCCAGCTCATGATTCTTAATTTAATCCTATCTGCAACGTCCCTTTTGCCATGCAAGGTACACAGCCACCAGTCCAGGGGTCAGGCTGTGGACACCTTCGGGAGGGGCAGTATTCAGCCTGCCACCCCTAGGCAGCAGTTAGCGGCAGAGCTGGGACTGGACCCAGGACTCCTGGTTCCTTTGGACTTTCTGTGCCTTGATGGGGGCAGGAGGATGGCCCGGGGTGGGAACGGGGTGGGGAAAGCACACTTTCTTTATCTCTGACTGGTCTTATACCTGGCCTATCACAAGCCATCAACCAGAACAGCACAGCCCCCCACTGGAAGAAAGAGGAGAAGGCACGATGAAGTTAAACACATGTGAGAGCCGGGGGTGCCCGGGAGCCAGAACTCTGGGTGTAACCTTTGCCTTTGGGCATGCATCTGTCTGGGAAGGGACGCTTCAGTCTGTTAGCTGTCGTGACCTGAGCCAAATTAATCCTCACAGACGGAGCAGAAGCAGCAGCAACCATAACATTTATCCTTAATCTTCATCACAACACCATGAGGAGGGTAATGTTATTTCTGCTTCACATACAGGGAAACTGAGGCTACGAAAGAGTTATGTAATTGCTTATCACACAAACTAGAGGCCTGGTGCACAGATTCGTGCAGGGCATGTCGTGCCCCATCTTGCCTAGTCCTGGTTGGCTGATCCCCAGCAGCGAGCTAACCTACTGGTCAGAGTGTCTGTCCCCTGGTGGTCAGTGCACGTCATAGCTACCAATGATCGAATGCCTGAACAGTTGCTTAGGCTTTTATACATATAGATGCTAAGAACCAGGGTTTGACTCCAGACACTGGACTGGGGAATCTGAGTACTTAATCTAAACATCCTCAGAAGTTACGTGGCGCTCGCACACAATCCCAGCCCTGGGAAGGCTCTCCGGAAGAGGAGAAATTCTGATGTTCAGACCTCGGGCCACAGTGGGGAAGTAAGAGATTCTCTGGGCTTCCTGCAGATCTGCTCTATGGCACGTACACTCACCCTCTCTCAAAGCAGAGAAAAGAGGACCGTGTTGTGCGAGCCTGAAAAACGGAATAAATATAAGGACTGTAGAGATGGGGGCTCTAACCTACACATTTAAAAGCTTGCTCTAGGGCTTGGGAGAAGGGAGGGAGGGTGGTGGCTGGCCGACAGGGATGCCTCAGGGCCGTGAAGCCACTCTGTGTGTCACTACAGTGGTAGACACATGCCATCACCCATTTGCACAACCCACAGGAGGTACCACACCAAGAGTGAGCCCTAATGCCAACGATGACCCTCAGTTACACTGCATCCACCCTGGTTTATCAACTGTAACACATGCACCGCAGTAATGCAAGAAGTGAGTAAAAGGAGAAACTGTATTGGGGTGGGGGGGGGGGTGTATATACGAGAACTCGGCACTTCCTGCCCAATTCTTCCAGAAACCTAAAGCTGCTCTGCAAAACAACGCCTATTAATAGTAATAACAAAGCACTCACACTTTCAGACACCTCTGATGGCCTTCTCAGAACGCTTTCCCCACCAGGACCCTGAAGCGCTCCTCCCACCCTGCCCACCCATCCCCCTTCAGGGATCTACGTTATGAACCCGCTGGCATTTGCCGAGCACTTGCACGCGGGCCTTGGGGCGGATGGAGGCGCGTGCTTCAGACGAGTATCCATTCCATGAGATCACAGACGCGCTTTGCGTACCTGTTTGCCTCCCTCTGCAGAGGATCTTTCTCAAGAGCAGGGGTGTGTCTAATACATTCGTGCCTGTATTTCTAGGACTTGCTTTGGGCCGGGCAAGGGTCAGGACTTGATGATGATGTGTGGAAGGCAGAATGGAAAAAGAGAAGGGAAGAAGGAAGAGAGGGAGGGAGGGAGGGAGGGGAGGAGGGAGGAAAGGGAGAGGCGGGCAGGCTGGCAGGACCCCATACTATAGGTGGCTGGTTTGGGTGGCACATAGCAGAGTGGGGGCCAGTCTGACTTCCTCTGGCCGAGCTGGCGAGCCGGACGCGCTCAGCCAGGAGTGCAGAGGGGGAAGGCTGGAGAGTCGGCTGCCCGGGAGGGCGGTGAGTCAGCCCATGCGCCTCCCGGGGCAGCTTCCCTAGCCCCTCCTCCAAGAAGCAGCACGGCCCTCACAGGGAGAGCAGGCACTGTTCCCGGGCCTCGGCCTGCTGAAGGCTGCCTCTGCCCTGGCCTGCGGGGCCCTGTGACAGGCACGCCACCGACGCGCCCGCTCAGCACCCCCAAACCCCCAGTCGGCTTTCTCCACACGTCTCTGTTGTTAGACACTGGCTGTTAGCTCTACTTTGCCTGCC